>OMNM01048617.1:0-24961 GCA_900302745.1 Parablennius parvicornis
GTGCCAGGCGGTCTGTGAGTCATCGTGTTGTTGTGAATGAGCCATGCTGTTTTTACAAGTGCTATATGCACAATCTGCCAATACAGTGTCGTAAAATCAGTAGTTAATATTATATAATATTCAAATAATGTGCTTTTACAAATAGTTTGAGGGAGGACAGGCATGAACTTTATCCCCCAAAAAAACCTGCCTCATCAGTGAAATGGGTAAGGGCTATGGTTCAAGAGATGGTTAAAACACGCACCCGCACACCCGCCAGAAGTTATAATATTCTGAAAGTTTTGGATATATTTGTGTTTGCACTCATTTTATTCAAGGAAATGGTGTGGTTTATGTAAAGCTTGATGATGAGTGTTTACCTGAACCTGGTGTGCTCCAGTCAGGGGAGATCTAAAACATGCAGGGCAGGGAAGCAGCGTCGGAGATGAGTAGGACAATACAATACAGTTTTACTTGTATTAAATTCCTAATTGGATATTTTAGATGTATGTTTTCTGGATAATTTGTATATAGAAAACAGTAAAATGATTTGGTTAAAAAATGTATACACACAGATAATGAATGGATGAATCAACCACCAGATTTGCATGTTTCCCACAGTTATCCACCTCTTTCGTTATATATATAAAATTTTTTTTTTGATTTTAGCATTTCTAAATTTACTATGAATGTAGAAACCACTACATGTACATACAATTAGACACAAATTGAATAATAAAGACAACTGTGAAGTATTAAAAATGACTTGTGGTACTTTATTCACTGATAGCATACAGACAGGCATTCTACCTCAAGTTGTGTGAAACACTATTTAGAGATTGTACACCAGATTGTATTGCCTTTTACAAAAAAGCTAGACACAGCTTACTACCTACTGTAACCCAAAAGCAAAACTAAAAGTGGCATGAGTTAGTTAAGGGGAAAACTGCATGTCAGTGAAATATTATTCTCAACAAGGACATGTTCACAGGCTGCACACTTTGTAAATCTGTTATGTCTGATGTACCAAAAGCCATTGAATGATTTCTATTGCTGTATAAACGGTTTGCTTTCAGACTTACAGAGTGATTAACATTCCATCTTAAGCAAAACTTAACAGTAAACTGCTGCATTAAACATGGTTTATTAGTAAGTTTGGTTTAGTGCACCCTCGTAAAGGTTGACAAGGCGTGTTATTTGCGTGCAAATACTGCACTTTGCACTCACAATCTGCTGCACTCACAATCTACTGTGCAAATACTTTGCACAGTAGATTGTGCTTCAGTTTGGTCATGACAGGACAAGCATCATATTGACGCAAAAAAAAAATCTGTTGTGGAAATGGCTTATGACGATCATATTTCCATGTGTGGATGGTAAATGTGAACTTTTTGTTATTCTTTTTAGCTCTTCAGCAGTACATCAGTGCCGTGAGTGAGTGCGGTAGGAGTACGAGTGCTGCGTCGAGGGGCTCATGATGTTCTCTGTGATATATGCGACCAGCAGGCAGATGATGACCAGCATCACGCAGATCGCTCCCCCCACCGTTGTCATGGCGATCACGATGTCCTGCATCCCTGACGGCGGCAGCGTGAACTCCACGCAATCTCGCTGCTCGGCCGTGCTCCCCGCCAGGGGGCGCAAACACAGGCGGTACGGGATGTTTTCGTGCAGCTCAGCCAGGAGAAAATCCGTGCAGCCGGACCCAAGATGGACCCCGGCACACTCGAACTGAGTGTAGCTGCCGTTCCACCAGCAGCTCAACTCGTAGCCGCCGCGTCTGTGGCGCCGGCCACTGAAAACAGTGTTGGACGGTGGCGAATTGTCATCCCGAGTTGCATCGGTCCCGTTTGGCTTGGCCTGTGCGTCCCGCCGGGTCCACTGTAACAGTACGCTGCCGTTGATAAGGAGGTTCGCCACCAGGTTGCCCACTGACACCACCGTCCTGCAGTCCCCCGCGTGACACTTGTACCCTATCAGCGCATTTCGAAAACACAGCTGTCCCCCGATGCCCCCCTCCATCACCCGGTAAGCACAGACCGGTGACTCCCCCTCCCCCGGGCTCCAGCCGGGCGTTCTGGCGGACCGTTCCGATGTCACAGTGGAAATGTCGCCTCGGCTGCTGTTGAAGCCCCCCACGTGCTCCGGCGCCTCTCTAAGATTTAATGATGGCCGCTCGAGGTTGTGATTGCCATCCGAGCTGGTGTTAGTGTGTCTGAACCCGTTCGGGGCCGTTCCCACCTCACTCCTGCCTCCCACCTCCGATGATGAAGATGATGATGATGAGGAGGATGTGGAGCTGCTGCTATGAGACTCGGCCGGCTGTTGTAATGTGCAGAGCAGGAGTGCCGATAAGGCGAGCAGTGATGGTCGGTTTTGGTTTTTCATCTCACGTCCTCTCCCTCAAGTTATTCGCTCTCACAGTGGATCAGATGGGCGATGGCACGAGACGGGCTGGTGCTGGCGTCTGCCATAAGATCAGCTCTGCTTCATCGCACACGACCAAATCCCAAATAAAGTCCATGTGCCAAAGGAGCGGGTAGACGTCTGCAGCACAAATGACATCAAGCCTGATCATGCGGCCGTCCAGGAGATTCGACTGTGACCTTGCGCAGTACATCCATGCAAAATAAAGTAAAATAAAACGTGGAGCGTAATAATGGTAAACTCTTGTAGCTCCGGGTGCTCTCGCATTTATCAAAAATACTTACTAATTTGGATGTCACCCGGCTATCTCGCCATCAGATTGGATTTCTTCTTCCTGTCTAGCTATACGTAGACACTTTGATGCCCGCTGTGTGAGAGTGCATGTGGAGGAGCGCGCGCCTAGAAGTGCTTGGAAGCAGCGTGGGTGCGTGCGCAAAATATTTGTAGTCACCAGCGGTCGGTTTGTGAGTCATCGCCCCACACAAAGCTTCAGGTGTCTGTCAGTACAAACAGAAACAACAGCACCAGGTTCCAGGAGAGTTGGAACGAATCCACCCGCAGATGATGATCAAAACACATTCATGATTTGATCCCATGGAGGTAATTGTGTTAAAGTTAGTTGTCTATTTTACAACACTGTTAGTTCAGCGCTGTGCATGCACTCTGATCATATGAGTGAACGTCCTTGTCATGCGTTACACTGACTTCAGAAGCCCTGCATCTTAACGTTACTTTGAGCTTCTCATACAGAAAAGCAAAATGACGTGGCATGTAAATACCTGATCCAGGTTTTTTTTTTTTATTCAAATAGGGACTACAATGACAAGAAGGAATCGACACAACACTGTCATGACCATACTCATATTGGCTTGAATAATCAGACTTTATTGTTCGGCAAACACACAATCTGGAAAATGAATTTTTGACTCACATATATGAAATTATACTTGAACACAGAGATGATTTATCTCAAACATATATAAACATTTCAGAATGTAAACTTACATTAAAAAACATACTTCATATGTGCATGTCTCTTTCAAATGGGCTAGGATAAATACAACCAATATCAAAAATCTTCATTCATTTCTTGATTCATGACATTTGCATTTAAATTTGACTCAGATCTGCATAAAGAAGCAAAGCTATCAACAACAAAAGGAAAAATTTCAAAGTATTTATTATCATGTTTATGTATGATACGCTGTTGACCCATTTAATATAACAGCACTGTCTGGTTTTCTTTGGTGACCATGCCTCTGTGGGGATACCTCTTAATCTAATTCAGAAACTTGGGGGTGGAGCTGATTAGAGCTAACTATAAATGAAAACTCTTCTCGACTGCCACAAGCTCATCACAGAGCAAACACCCTGAGACAGACAACCAAACACAATCACATATATACCTGCGAGCAATTCAGTTAACCTCAAACACATGACTGTGGATGGGAAAAAAAATAAATCTGGGGCCATACCCAGACATGAGTGGTGAAAACAAACAGATACTGACCATTGTAAAAAAAAAAAAAAAATGTTACTGCTGTAAGCCAACAGTGCTAATGATTACACCATTGTTTAGCTTGTGAATGCATTTGTTTTAATTCATTATGGCATTTCAACATTAAAAAATGCATTTTAAAGCAAGAAAATCTACTTAATACATATTTTTTTTCAATAAATGTGAAAAGAAGAGTGTATTTGATGACTCTCTTCTTGAAACACCACTCAAATAAAGAAACTCAGTGATAAATAACACCAGACACAGCAGAAAAAACGTTCAATGCTGATTTATAATCATGATGCTTCAGTGAAGCATCATGATTCACTAACCTGCAGCTTCAATCAAGCCATGCTTAGGTGAGGCTATTCTGAACAGTAATTGCTTTGTCCCCAGAGGTATACCTGGCAGCCCGGTAAATAATTAGTATCAAGGGATGGCATAAACATCTGACAACATCGATGTACAGTGCTGAATCATTAGGACTGGTTCACTTTGCTCCAGCGTTTCCTAATATGGGATCACTGGGTACAGCTATTGTTTTGGACACACACCAAATGCAAGGCAGTTTTATTTTGCAGTGCTCATTACAGGGACATTTAAGTGAACTAAACAATAAACAAGCCAATAAATGTGGCTTATCACTGCTCCATCCCAACCTGCATGTGATCAAAAGTGCCTCACACCTGATGAAGTGGTTTTAGTGAAGCTAAGGAGACAGTATGTGCCTATGATCCGCGATGAAACTGGAAAATGCCTGCCACAGTTATTTCAACCATCAACATAATAATTGGATTTGACATTTGGGCCTGGTAAGCAAAGACGTGTTCATGTGTGATGAATGCGTTTGTTTATCTGGGGTGTATATATGAAGGGCAGTGAAAGCCACCCCTCTGCAGTGGTGGATGTTTGAAGCCTTGATGTGCCACTCTTATGTAGATGTTTGTCACCAACAAAAAGGCAATGATGTGGCCTTGCAGAGGATGATGCCATGTCAGAGGTCCTTACTGTAGATGCTATTTTGTTTGGGCTTCTGGTATTTTCTGGCATTCTGGGAAACATCTTGGTCATCCATGTGGTGAGAAAACACACATTTTAATTTGAAAGTGAGCCTAATGTGTTGGTCAGGATTGATGTTGTCTCATTTTCACCTTCAGGTCTTTCAATCAGCAATCAAGAGTCCATCGCGGAGACTCGCTCCCTCTGACACTATTCTGGTGCATCTGTCTTTAGCCAACCTACTGACCTCACTTTTCCGCACAGTACCCATTTTTGTGTCGGACCTGGGCTTGGACGTGTCTCTGTCTCCGGGCTGGTGCAGAGTCTTCATGCTGCTGTGGGTGTGGTGGCGAGCTGTGGGTTGTTGGGTGACTCTTGCTCTCAGCGTTTTCCATTGCACCACCCTGAGGCGACAGCATGTGAACTTTGGCCCGCTTGCGCTGCAGAAGGAAAGGCGGCGGGTGTGGATTGTTCTCGGGGTGGTATGGTGGGCGAACCTGGTCTTCTCCATCCCGGCGCTTGTGTACAGCACTCACGTTCATGGCAATGCCACCGTGGAGCTGATGGTGATCAGCTGCACCACCAGGCCTCTGCTCGGCTGCATCTGGGAGTTCCCTTCCAACGAGCAGGGTTCAGCCTTTGCCTCCACTTCACTGGCGCTCAATGAGGTGTTGCCTCTGGTGCTGATGGTTTTTACCAACTTGGCCACGTTGCACGCTCTGGCGAAGCACATACGAGCGGTAACGTCTGGAGGAGAGTCCAAAGGAAGCGGCGGGGAGCTGGACAAGCACGTGTCTACTGAACGTAAGGCAGCTCATGTCATCATGTCACTGGTGTCGCTCTTCGTGGTCTGCTGGGCCCTGCAAGTTGCTGCAGTAACTTATTATAACCATGACGGGGGCCATCACGCAGAGGGGCTGCTTACTGTGGCGCATTTCTCAGCTTCACTGTTCGTAGGGTTCAGTCCCATGGTGGTGGCTCTCGGACATGGCAAGCTGAGAAGGAAAATCACGAGTATGATACTCGGCTGGACAAAAGTTTTTAAGGGTCACAGTGAGAAGACAGAGATGAGGAAGAAATTGCCAAAGACTAAAGTAAAGAAGGTAAAGGAACCAACGTTTGTCCAACGAGAGATGAAGCCCACAGAAATGGAAAGAAAAGTGAACAAATGATGGAAGAAAAATGCGATTGCAAATATGTTCCATGAAAATTATATGATTGAGCTCCACCATCTGTTGTAAAGTATTATTCTAACTTTATGTTTCAGATGTTTTGTTTCTTTTTCACTTTTTCTTTCAAGTTGAACAGACCACATTGAATTTTCAGAAATAATTAGGATGCAATCAAGCAGACAATTTAGTTTATTAAATATTTCAAATTACCAGCGTTCTTTGTTTTTCCTGTTTCTTTTACCTGAAATTTAATGTAATATTTCATCATTTTCAATAGCTCACTTGTACTGTTTGGGCTTATGGGACCCATTTTTAAATGCTGATATGAACATTTTTCTAACAGAAAAGAATTTTGCAGTAAGTCAATCAAGCCTGATCTGTGTTGGGGACAAACAAATAATTACCTCAGAAATGTAGCACAAACGAAAGGAAATTTGGTCAAATATAAGGTATTAAAAATATAAATTCAAGGACTTTCATTTCTGAACCGTCATTTGATTAAGTTTTGAGTTAAAAACCCACATGTATCCAAACATAGGGTCCACACGGTCATCTTGCATTTGTTGTACTAGAGCTCTTTCATTTTAAAGTTAATTATGCAATAAAGCATATGTGCATAAATGTAACTAAAATTCCTTACTGACATATATAAGAGATTTTGGCTTTGTGTTTGTTGTACAGTACATCTAATCGACACATACGGCGACCCACTTTAAAATGATAATTTAGAAAAGTGTTTTGTATTTTACCCGCTGTTTTCATTCAAAGAAACATCAGTATCTCCTTTAAGAGCAAATTTAAACTATCAAATCAGTTAAATTCACAAGAATTCGTTTTTCCACTGAATTCATAATTTAAACACACGTGTATATATGATTTACAGGGTCAAAAAACCATAAGCCTTTACAATGCTGAGGGTGGATGGTTGATGATCTCAGCTGTATCAAAATCAGCTGCGTCAGTGCATGAGTGTAGACTTGACACAAGAGCGCAGCCGTCGATGACCCACAGCCAGAACAGCAGGTGACATGGCAATAAAGATAATGTTGGCAAATCGAGCAATGACCAGGAGAAACTCCGCTGAGGTGCCACGGTTGTAGTTGAAGTAGTTGACAGAGATGATGCTGGTGCCCCATGAAGCAATGAAGAGCATTATGAGAGCCAGAATCACCTGGAGAAATCACATCAGGCCATCATGTGAAATTTACACACTGAAAGTCAAACAAAATGCTTCTAAAGCAACTTGTCTGGGTTGCATTGACATGGAACCTCAGGGTTATTCACGGATACAGACCTGCTCTCACTGTTTTCTTTCTCACCTTGGCTGCTCGTCTCTCAGCTGGCACACGCTTTATAACGGGTGCGTCTTGCACTGAACTCCGCACCCTGCCATGGGTGTAGAGCATGTAAAGGGAGCTCAGGTTCGTGATGGCCATTAAGACGATGGGGATGGTTTCATGTATCACCATGGATGTGGTGGCGTAGGCCAGGCCAATGCGGTTGGGAAAGTTCCACACACAGCCCAGCAGAGGGCGCGTGGTGCTGCTCACCAGCATCAGGGTCTAATAATGAGGGGGGGGAAAAAAAGAATGAGGCGGAAGCATACCCTTTCTGACACTTCGGAAAGGTGAATGTTTTTGCTAAAGAGACATGTCTACTTTTAATACAATCAAACACGTCACATCTATCTAAACACTGTATCTTCCTTCATTATGTGGCGTCTATATACTTCCTGCAGAAGGTTTGATGCTGCACAAAGCCACAATTTAATATAATTTATGTTTTAATTGATTCAAAAGACAAATACAAGCACCAAAGTCTTTTTGAGCCTCCCCCGTTGCTTGGAACACAAGTAGATAACTCACTGGGCTCAGGTGAATAAAGGCATTGAGGATCAACTGTGTTTAGTGCAAGTTACAACTTAGCTATTTGTCTATTTTGCAATAAAAAAAAGGCCTTATAACACCTTTGATGTCATTTCCCCCCACACATATACTATTTGCAATAACAATTCTAAATTTTGCATATACTGTCACATTTATCACATTTGTTTATTTTTTAGATCTACACAAAAAATCAATTGATCATGGCAAATATCACATTTTTGGACAGCTCCTCATCAGTGCATACATGTTGGTACAGCAACCTATAAGATTGCAGTGAAATGGATGGCATAAGAATTTTTCTAGAATATATTGTGTGCAACCCACCACAGTGGGTGCAAAAGACTCTTTATGACCTTGTGAATTCAATGATAATGGAGTCGTTTGTGAAATGATGGATTCTGTGAAATGCCCAAGTATGAATTGCTCATATCAATGAGTCAGACACGTAAAACTGTAGCATTCTTTGAAAAGAACATAGGTCTGTGGAGCCCGGTTGTTTCTCTCACCTCTGTCGTGTTCACGTTTCCACTCTTAGAAAATATATGGGCAGGAATTGAATATATATAGTTGATCAGCCAAATGAGCGCCAGAGCCAGCAGGAGGGACTTAGGAGGACCCCGGGGCCTGTGAACAGTCGAAATAGTAGGTGCAACACGTCTCAAAGTCTGGAGATGGAATGCACTGAGGAAGAGTGTTGACCACACATTGACTGATCGCAACCAGACCCAGACTCCCATGAGGAACTGGCACCACTCTTTGGACGAGTACAGCTGTAAAGGAGAATTGATTGCATATTCAAAGAAGACTAGTTTGTCTTTTCTATCTGCTTACATAGGTCATAGGATAGATATAAAAAACACAATCCTTTCAGACAAAAAGTTAGAGTCTTAGAGGATTGTGGTGATCATGGAGTGTCACTTGAACGTACCTCAAAGCCCATGTCGGTAATGACCAGCAGTGTGTTCCTCATCAGGGACACCAGCAGGTTAGACAGTGCCATGTTGATAATGATGATGTCCGAGTTACGGCCTCCTCCTCTGTCAATGATTACACTCTTACCAATAACGCAGACCACAATGGCATTACCCAAAATGCCCAGCATCACCAGGATGATGTAAAAGGCTGTTTGTGCAGGGGACACAGAGATTCGAAGTCCCATTCCCACAAGCTGTGCACCATCCTGCTCCATGTTTTCGGCCATTGTTTAAAAAAAAGAAAAAGAAAAAATACTGCGTCTGTGAAACAGTTTAACTGAATAAAAGTTTCAGAGCTACCTCCAACTTCATTCCAAATGGAAATCAGGCAACTATTTCTCGGTTTGTTTTTTTCAGCATGCTGCCGACATGCTGAACAAAAAACAATTGATTATGATTATAAATTATTTTATTCCTCTTAATCTTTGCCGTCGCAATCACTCCTTCATAGGACCAGTGGAGGAAGATGATCCAGTCCGTTTCATCGCTGTGAAAAAGCGACTTGTCTGTTCTGTGTTCTCGTGAGACGAGCAGTGTTGGAGTTGCAGAAAGCCAGATAGCTCTACAATGTTCAGGGCCTTAGGGAGCTTTCGGAACACATTAATGAAACACAAGAGAATAATCAGCTTTCCAAGTTCAAATGTGCTTCCCTTGCAACTTAAGCCTATAACTAAGAACAGCACCAGGGCTTTTTGTAAAGTGAACTTGCTTGGAGTGAATACACAGTTAATAAGTCAGTAACACAGCAGGAGAGAGGAAAATCTGGCACACCAGATAAATCAGTCAAGTCAGGGCATAGTGTAATAGATAATATGAAAAGAAGTCATGATAATTACAGCTGGGATGAATATTACTGTGGTTAACTAGTACTGGTGATAAACTGGTGACAGACTGGTTCAGGTTTTGTGTTAAGGAGATAGTTAATGGATGAATAATGAATAACCCTAACCATAACTCTAAATGATTAAAACTATAATGTCCTCAAGAACGATCGAATAAGAAGTTCAGTTATGTATCATGGAAAAAATTAATGTATGTGCAAAGCCTCTGCTTGTGAGGGTTTTTGTTTTTTTAGTGTTCAAAAGAAAAATAATTGTGTAATTCAAATTCTGCAATCAGTCGTTCTCCTTTGCGCCTGATTGAAATGTTGCTCCATTACTGGTTTTGGCGAATACTCAAGCATGATAAAGACCTTTAATGCGCCTCCAATCATGTAAAATGAATGATGTGCTTTTAATTTACTGACAGCAAACAGCCACTAGATGGCGCCTCAAGCGACCTAATACTAGACCAGAGAGAAGAACAACGCTTTGTGTTTTTTTAAAATCCAACTGTCTCTTAACATTGCTCAAGTACTGTTCACGCGCGCGCGCACGCACACACAAACACACAGACAGACACACACACAGACACACAATCACACACATACGATCATATAAACATATATTTTGTCTATAGCAACATTTCAGCAGACAAACTCAAATTCAAAACATACAACATACATAAGTTAAATGCTTTATACCAATAGTGCATATTGGGAAGGTGAGCTTGATTAACTTTATATACCTAAACACAGGACAGCACCAGACTACTGACACCTTACAAAATTACATTTTGAATAGCTAATATCATTAACACATTCTTGAACTATATGCTATACTGAAACATGACAGGAATTCCTATTCTGCGTTAATAATATCTCAAAAATTATTGAAAATTAAAAAAAAAAAAAAATTGCATACTGCTCTGTCATTATGATGCATTAGTGTTATATAGCTGGTTCCAACATGTTCTTGTGATGCAATCCTTTATTGGAGAGAGAATGCCTGCACTGTTATATTCTTGTATCTCAACAGCATGCCATTTTCTTTTTCTGCAAGCAATAACGAAAATAACAGGCTGCTTATCAAACATCTGATGGTGCAGTCTTTGATTAAGTTGGATTCAAGGCTTCGTCAGTTTCGAGCATTTATTATTCATTTATGAACACTCTTGTAAGTACTGTGATGGAAACAAATGTTATATTTGAGAAAGTAATAAAAACGTATGCAACTATCAATAACAATATTTTACTATCCGATATGAATTGTGAACATTTTTCCAACTTGTCTTGACTGCAGATTTTTTCCTGGCATTCTAACCAAATCTCTATTCAAAGTAGAGACAGTTGAGAGAAACCTTTGTTCATAAATAAAGTGATTTGCAGGGTTCAGATACGCCTATTTAAATAACTGTGAGTCTCTGTGCTTCATTGATATGCTCGAACAAATGTGCAGTGCTGTGGTGGACAGCATTTGCTCAAGGATTGGTAAGTATTTTTATATTCCAGTTTATAAAATAGCTGTGCATCAAAGCTGATGTAATAAGGTGGTCAAATGTCATAACAATCCTCTTCCAACAAAATAAAAAATCTAGTCTAGTGAACATAGTTTACACTGCAGACCGCAACTTTAAATGCCATATGAGGAAATTTTAATAGTGAAAAAAACCGACACATGGGACTTGTAAGCCGGGAGACTATTAAACCACATGAAAAAGTCAGCAAAGTAAGGCAGTGACGTTTTATTTTTAATGCAACCTAGCCAGCCCGTCGTGTTGGTGTTTGATCCAAACCAAGACCACCTTGTGTGTACTTGTGACAAACCAGCAGTTTTGAATAGAACAAGCTATGCTGATATGAAAGAAACATTAAAAAATTAAGTGATGTTTTCTTGAAGTTCTTGTTTCCATTAGACATCCACACAAACGCAAACACACAGTCACTCCTACACCCAATCGAAGCTCACTTGCTTGTTTTCTGACTGTGTTTTCTATTCATACACAGAGAAAACATACAAACTTTCCACAGTCTGGCTGATATTGAACAGTGGATCATTCTGTAATGAAGCAACTGTGCAAGCCATTGCTGTTTCCATAATCCTCCAGTGCTATTTATGTTTTATATTATGATTCCTACATTAAATTTAAAGCATGGGTATTCGTTTCAGGAGCAGTGAATAAAGTAGGCTCCTGCAGATTTAAAGTCCGATCCACGTTCCCTCCCACTCCTTTCACTCTGTGAGTGAAAAGCACCAGTTACTTCTTTGCAGAGGTTACTGGCTCCACTCTACTGCTGTTTTCTCCTGCTGCTGAAACAAGCTATAAAACCCCTGGCTGCCTCCCAGTCTTTGAGAAGAGACTAATGTGTTGGCTCCACGACGAATGTCCACGCAATTGATGACCTAAGATAATGAAACAAAGAAAAACAAATAGGAGGCAATCATTGTAACTCTAAAGTTCATAGAGGAAAGACTCAAATTCAACCGTAGGACACATTGAGTCAGGTGATATTTTCTTGTGTTGTAGGAAGTCTGAAATCTGTTCATGATGCCGTTGAGAAGTAGTTTTCATGAGAATTACGGTGACAGGGTTGTTTGGGGAAAGAAACAAGGATTTATATTAAAACAAAGTTGTGCAAGGGATTGAGTTACATCATCAAACCGTTTCTTGGACGGTGACTAATTTTCAATTGACTGTTTGACCAAATAAACAATAGTCCAGCACTTAAAATGCTTGTTTTCTCCCATGTTATTGCTCCGGCTGCTTGTTTGTCACAGTCTCCAGTTGTTAACCCCACTGGCTAATTTCTGTCAAAGAAGAGAGAGAAATGTGAATTTACAGTTCCTCTTAAGAAGTAAACTTGCAATCTGTTAGAGTATTTATAGACATTTGGAAATTGAACTGCTTGATAACAAAAGACTCAATCAACCTCTCACAGTGTTAGCGGTGCAGCATAAGCCATCACCACGTCCTGAGCTGTAGAGGGGCGACACGCACACTCGACTGCTTGGCGCTAGGTGTGTGAGGCGCGTTGAACGTATGTTGGGAGGAAGGTAAACGGAGGCTGTAGATGGACTGTGGGAATTTCTTCTCTCCCAGGTGACCCAGAAGCCTTTCAAGCCATCCTGATTGGCTTGCCATGTTACTTGTACCTCCTCCACCTCCTGTTGCTCAACGGGGGCCAACTGAAGGTCAGCCAAGGGAGGGAGAGCTGTTCCAGAAAATATACAAGAGGACAAGAGAAAACAATTGAATCTGCCCATTTAAGTGAAGATGCTGGTGCGTCAACAAGTGGTAATGATTCACAACAATTCTCTAAAGGGACGACTGCTAAATGTCAGCTTTCAATAAAAAGAGACAACAAGTGACAGTACAAAGCTTTTACCCATCACAAACGAATTACCTGAATGGAACAAAAGAACAAACACGCAAACTGAAATATGTGCACGAAGACACGAGGCAACTTGTCTGACAGTGTACCTTCCTCAGTGCACGCCCTCACAGACATGGCTCTTTCTTTTCCGTCCACGTGCAGAGCGCTGACGGTCACCAGGTACTCAGTGTCTGGCCCCAGGCCGCTCAGCACAGTGGAGGATTGTCGGTTGTGTAAGGTCACAGTGCGAACTGGTCCACTGGGTATAGCACCGTACTCCACTATGTACTTCTGTACCCGCGCCGGCTGCAGGGGTCCCCAGCTCACACGGATTTGACCAGGGCCCGATCCAGACACTGAGACCTCTGCTGGGCTTAAAACGTCTGACAGGAGCACAGAAATGGATAGGGGCGAGAAGTTTGCTTACTCAAATAATACAACTTCAGACAATTGAATTTAACGTTTTATAATACTTTAAACTCTCTGACTGACTGACTGAAACCTGTCCAGTAAGCTCATAGTCCACATTACATTTCAAGAAGAAAGTTATACTTCCTAGTGCAATTATTTAAAGATAAGCTACATTTCAAGTCTGGTTTTGTCAGAATGGATGACATCTCAAACTTTTAAATACAAGTCAAGATTAAGCTTATATTAGATCAGTGGTTTCAAACCTTTCTGACTGAAGTTTTTGAAAAGCAGTGTGTAACAGAAGTCACATTTCATTTCTAAAACGTGCAATTATCCCTCTAAAATACAAAAAAAAATTCTATGAAATTCTCACATAGTTTCATTCGAATGTCCGAATGCTCAAATATTTGACAAAAGCCAAACCATTAGAGAACAAAAACAAAAAATGGTTCAACATGTTTTTATTCTATGAATCTTTATTTATCAAAGTGAAATTATCCCTTTCCTACAATTACACAGCCACACCTTGAGTGAAGATGCAAGTTTAATATGGTCACTTCCTGAGAATGCTGAATTTTAAACATAAATAATAATTTAATTTCAACAAAAAGACAACAAACTTGTGAACCTCGGACTGGTTCTTTAAAATGATTCAAGCCTGTCTTACCAGGCTATTTTAATAAATTATTTCTTTTAATTGAATCAATTAATTTAATAAACAAATCAATACAACAAGAGAAAAAGGACATAAAAAAATATTTTTTTTCTCATGATTCACTCCACTGCCCCACTATGGAAGTATTTATCAGATGATTGGATAATGCTTCTATTTGGTTCAGGCAAAAGACATGAACACTCCTACCTTCATAGTGCTTTTGACTGCTATGCAGTTGTATGAATCAATGTTTGTGTTACTGCAAACTGTAAATTAGCAGGCAGCCTTGGTGTGGCAGGAAATGTCTCCTAAATGGGATTATGGTTTACAGAGAAGAAAACCAACAAAGTTCCTAACTAGTGCTCAGTCTGCTCAGTGTTCTGGTTTGTAGTTTTTATTCTACTGGAATTCTGAACATCTGAAATATGATGATTGAGCTAACCTCATCTGAAAAATGATTACACACTGGCAAGCAGGTATTTAGGTGATAGAAAAATAAAATTTTTCTTGTTATAAGGTTTATATATATTAAAAAAAAAAAAATTAATGAAAAGAGAAATACCCTGAAAGTTTTGTTACCTGGAAGCGTGGTGAAATTTACGGAGAGTGTGTTGAACAAGTCCTGGTTGGACTCTGGACGGAGGGAAGCTGTATAGGTAGTTTCAGGCTGCAGGTTGGTGATCTCTGTTTTCCTGGAGTTGCCTGATAAAGTGCGTCTCATCGTGGGGTGGGTTGTCCTTATGGGTTTATACCAAAATTCATAATAACCACTGTCTGCATCCAGAACAGGATGCCATTGCAGCACTGCACTGTGGGAAGTCAGGTGAACCACGCGCAGCTGATCACTGCAAATTATTTCTACATAAGAAAAAAAAAGGAAGGAGGGGGGGGGGAGCAAAGAGGAAAATCAATTATTAAAATATACAAACTAATGAGACGAATAGTAATGCTGGGATTTGAAATACACACATACTGATGATGGCCTCCCGGAGGTCGTGTGTGATGATGTTGATGTTATCTATGTCCACAGCGTACAGGTGCGACTCCAGAGGCGGCGTCACTGCACGCTGTAACACTTTATAGTTGGCATGCACTGTGGACACAGCTAATACAAACACTCCCTCATCCTTCAGCTCGGACATGGGCTCGTCTACTTCTCCAGGCTGCACTCCGTCCGTCAGCCACAGCAGTACCTTTGGGACCTGCTCCTTGTTGATGAGGAGCTCCTGGGCGAGCTTGAGAGCAGCCTTCGTATTGGTGTCGCCCTGCAGCTGGCTGATGCGCTTAATGGCTTTCTGCAGACTCTCTTGGCTGTTGTGGACGTCCAGGCCAAACTCCAGGTGAGGGTTTGTGCCCACCTGCAGAAGTCCCACTCTGACATGTCCACGGCCTAGCGAAAAAGGGTGAACCAGCTCGGCAGTGAAGAGCAGCAGGTGTGAATATTCGTAGTTTGCTACACTTCCTGAAGAGTCTAGCAATACCAGGATGTCTCCTTTACAGCCGCCCAGCCCTGAAAAAAAACAACAGACGGCAGTAATTCATTTATTGTGAGAATTTGATCTTTTATGATCACAAATGCAGCAGAAATCATCGCGTGGGATAAATTACAGGTATTCATTAGTCTGATTGATGCATTTGTCCAAATCACTTAAATGTGTAATTAAAAACAAAGTTTCTAGATGTCATTCAAAGTAGCACAAACATATAGAAATGTCCATATTTCTATTTGAAGTTTGTTTCTGTGATTCAGATGAACATAACTCTTCAATTTATTGTTTTTGTAGTTATAATTTTGACCTTTTATTAGCTACCAGTATTGTGCCACTTGCTGAAAATCATCAGGACTTCATTAGGATAACTCAGCGGTTAATGAAAACAAATAGTGACTGAAAAGTAACTTGTGCATGACTTCTAATTACTGCACTCAATTAGAAGGCCTTAATAATGGGTACAAAGCTGTGTCATTGTAGTGCTGCTATCAGTCTAATATCTCATTCACTTCTTAAGTTAAGCTCAAAGTAGGTCAGTTAGTTGGAGATCACCAAGTGTACAAACATTATTTTGGTCTGTTTGAGTTATTCAATCATTATTAACATCTGGTATTTTCAGCTGCAGGGTAGAGAACATTTTGGCAGCTTTGTAAAAATTGGCACGACACATTTTCTTGAAAGAAATAGACTTATGAACTGATGATAAATACAAGAAGCAGTTGAGCAGACAGGTTATTATTGCTTTTATAAGATGTTAAAAGTTGATAAAAAAAAACCTCACAGGTACTGTGGATACTGGCTGATCATATTTTCATTGATAATAAGACATTGTTCATGATGCAGCCACCAGGTAGTTCAAGATTTGTGTTTAAAAAGAAGTTTTTAAAAAAATTATACCCTGAACTGTGCTTGACAAGAGTAACAAATAAAAAGTTCATTACATCATTATTCCCTGTGCTGACATAAATATTTGATTAAGTATTGAAATACTCTTTTGAAGTTGTACAATATCACACATAAATATTATTGTATGGGGCATCTTTACTCGGTGAATCCTTGCTAACATGCTATGACTGAAACTTTCACACCAACCACCAAGTGTTCTGAATTTTTAAGGAAGGCTTATTGTTGAATCAAACCCTTTTCATTATATTAAAACATAATCAGCTGAAAAACATGGAATTATCCCGAACACAAAGTTTTGGATAATTGAAAAGTCTCACTGAGTAGTAAAAAGGTCACCAATACTGGATGACTTTGTAGAACTAATTTCACAGTAACTTAAATAGTATTATATAATGTCGTTGGGTTTTATTTCTAGGGTTTTTTTGTTGTTGTTATTTTAGAACCACTGTGTTCTACAGTCAATCTACATTTCATTTTGATTCAAAGCTGCTTCACCATTCCCTCATTTGGTCATCAAATTTATGCAAGCTTTTAATGATAATTTTTTAGTGAGATTTTCATTGAGTGTGGTGAATTATAAAGGGTGGCTGCAATCTAAAAAATATTATAAATGTTTGGCAGTGATGAATCATCACATCGTGACTACATTAATAACGCAGTGATATAAAAAGTGTCGATGATTCAAAGTATCGTTGGCAAGGCTGATCTTATTATTGTCACCGGTGCAATTACTGTCCTTGGTGAGGTATTAATATAAAGGATGACATGCAATAACAGGTATATGAGCTGTCGTGTGCATAACTGAGACCAATTTGCTCCTACTGTATCAACATGTGTCAGAAAATATTACACTGAGCTTATTTTAAATGGCAATGCAGTGGGTGATTTATGATAGCGCGGCAAAAGGAAGATGGGTCACGGGAGTCGATTTATCATATGAAACACTTTGAATAAATTAGCGAAAATCGAAGTAGAAACAGCAATAAAGAAACAAGGATCAGATCTTATTTCTTTGGGATCCCTTCACCTAAATGGACAGATGCACAGTGTTTTTATTCTTTCTCTCTTTTCATTATATCCAAGAAGCCATCACACTCCATTTTGTCATGAAAAAGTTGTATCACTGTAAATGTCTTAAATGAAACAATCAGTTCTTCTTACAAGCTCCATCGAGCTCAGTTCCAATAAATCTGGTGAGCCACTGTCTGTTCTTCCTGGGAATCCCTATGTGATCCCTGCATGTGACATTTGACAAATCTGTGCCTGTCGATCATGAAAAACTGACCCACAATATCCTTAGAAAACCTATATGGGCTCTTTTATATTAACAATAAGCTTGTGTGCTGTGTAGGAAGGCATTTAACACACAGTCATAATTTTCCCCTGCACACATCTGCTTTATTAGTGCGGTTTCCAAATCACTAACATGCACATCTTTCATATATAGCACCACAAACTAATTTGAATTATTCTACTGTAGCAATGGTTCATTAGCATAACACTCTCAGAGAGATGGGGATATGAAACAGCAGGAAAATAAACAAGAGAGCAGGAAATGAGGGAGAAAAGCACAATTAAAAACCAAGGCATCAGGCAACATGCAACACTGATTGAGATTAGGAGTGGGGGGAAGCCACAGGCCCTCGGTCCTGCTTCAGCAAAGTGAAACATCTGTGAAAATACAGGAAGACAGAGGAGAGGAGACAGAAAGGCAGAGCAAAAAAAAGAGAAAACTATTAGAGGGAAGTCGTTTAGGCAGAGTTGTTGATGTAGATGAGCCAGATTGTTCTGTCTTTGCATTCCTCAGAGGAAAATTGTGTGAATGTGTAAATTCATGAGAGATCTGAGCATGGTACCTGTCATTCAATTTGCTTCAAGCTGTACCTTGTCATATACCACAGAGAAACACAGGGCAGATGAATGAAAGGAATGTTAATGACTCCTGGGAGGTTTACACATGCACCATCCATTGATGCAGGTGCACTAACATTATTCAGCCCAAGACTCTATCAGAACAACAGGGACTTATTCTAAACTCATCATAATCTCAAATATTCTGCACAAAAACTCTAAGTTGCTCCGCTGCCACTGCCACTGCCACTATGATGTACAGATTTTCACCTGAAAACGGACACCAAATGAAAACAAATTCCATTCATTCCATTGAGGGTTTTTCCCAGGTTATGTAACATGCTGATAAGTTAAAATATTTACTTTTAATTAGCTCTGGCCTTCTGAAACAACCCCTGTGTCTACTACGTCAAAGACATGGAGAACAAAGCCTCTACTGTCCTAGAATACAGTGATAGAAAACTCACTGGGAGCCATTATTTGGAAAGGTAACTGAAATAATGTTAAATATCCAGCCTCATATTGCATTTTTAAATAAGATTTTACCACCAGTAGCTGCTCCTGGAAACATGCTAAACTACAAACAGTAGATTGAGAATGAGTGTTTTATTCACTTCAACATCTTCCTATTATTTGGATGCAACATCTTAAGCATTCTTGCCGAGGGTTAGACGAGAAGATTAGTAACACTTATCGCTTGAAAGTAAATGCAAAGTTAGTGCCAACAGCTGAGAGGCAGAGAGACAATCACCAATCTGTCCAAACAAACTTTGTCTCTCTGTTTATATCTCACAAACAAGTTGTTATCAACATTTAATCTCAGACATGAGGAGTAAAAATACTTGTCATTGAATTTGTAGCGATTCTTCACTTCATCTATAAAGCTGACGAATGGTTTCCAGATTACAAAAAACGATTTTATTTATCAATTCTTTTAAGAGAACCACTCATTTGCAGTCAGTCTTTCCATCCCGATCTGCTGAAAGCATTTCAGTAATCCATGTGGGGTTAAGGTAGACTTTCATTCCATCAAAATTAATCTCTTAGCTATTATCATGCCCCGCCCCGTGCTGGTGATCATTGTGCAGGTTTGGAGAGGCCATTAGTGAACAGGGAGTAGCCAAAGATCACAAGTTCTGTATCTGGTTGAAAAACTCCTTTATAGACATTGGAATAAAAGTTAAATGTTTTAGTCCAGAATCTATCTTGTAAGGGAGAAACCCAGAAAACACACAGTAAATTGACCTCGATGGCTGAGATCCTCTGAGCTGTCACACCAACAACAGTTCAGGTTTGTCTCCCAGTTCAAATAGTTTTTGCCTTCATTTTAAAAGAATGTTATTAATCTGACTGTCAAGGATGCAGCTGTATTCATAAGCTTTAAGCTTTCTCTGTACTCATTCTGTGATTTCTGGGGTGTAGTGTGGGATAATCAGGACCTCACTCCTGTTATATTCCATAGGTTGCATCCTGCTGCGTCACAAAATATTGCGTTTTTATCCTGAAAGTGGTGGATGTGCGCCGGAATGGTGAATGGTCTGTTTTCAGAGTGTAGCTTTGGCTGCGTTCCTCTCTAAACAGTTTTTGGTATTAACTTGGAGAAAAATTTCATTGGCCTGTCTTCCTCTGCCTTGAAAATCTTGATATGGTATCTCCGAGAGCGAGCTTAGAGGTCTTGTGCTTTACTTTGGAGCTGGATGTTGTGCTTTGTCATTTCTATGCACCGAGCTTCAAGCACTTGCACGCAAGCTAAGAGGTTGTTATCTGCTAGCTCCTGAGTGGACATGCGAGCCGTCAAACTTATGAGGCTGGCAGTGACTGAAAGTTCTCTTTAAATGTGTCAAAGTATTCATTAATACCCCTTAGGATTGATTCAAACATCTTCCTGAATAATTCGATGCACAAAGACAAAGTTTTGTCCAGTGGCTCTCCCAACGTGGCAGTTGATATGTCGAGTTGCCCATCCTTAGCATTAGCATCTGTAGCTACTCCTGTGGACTGGCTGTTGGCAGTGTTAGAGTTTAGATGATTAAAATTTATGATCTGATTGTTTAAAGAAGACAAAGTAGACACAATGCTTAACAGGTGCGTCATAGTCTAAATTAACTTTCAGAGGGTCAGAGAAGAGCCCACATAAAACACATCTACATTCTACACTTGGACACTAGTGCCCCTCAAGGATAATGTTTGAAGTATATTTTAAGTGAAAGAGCAGGGATGAAGTCCTCTTTAGAGAGAAAAGCCATCATATTTATTGTAGGAGTTAATATGGTGAAAATGTTTGTTTTAAACTCATATCAAAATCCTATCTTCAATATATTCAAAGTGGTTTCAGAGCCCAACCCTATAAAAAACTGTTTGACCACATTACCACCATGTTTATTTTGAAACAGTGAACCCAAAGGTCGAGATTGACGCTTGCTGGCCCTTAACGAAAATGTTACAAAGTCGGCCACATTAAACACTTTGTAATCAAATGCCATAGAGCAATATTTCTGATTAGCTTTGAGGTAGACAGTTGTAGGTTTGTAGGTAGAGTTAGGTTTGCAGATCCAGCTGCTGTCCATTGTTTTTGTCCTTAAATAAACTGAACTAAGTTAAGCACTAACTAGCTATAGCTTTGTATTTAGCTGAGAATTACATAAATACTTTCATACAAGTCTCAAAAATGGAAGTGAATTTCACAAAAACCTTATGTACTCCTTTTTGTTGGCCTGAATGTGACATGAGAGTGAGGTGGTATGTATTGCTGAACTCATTTGAGTTTTACTAAAGTATGGTGAAAGCTGATGCACTCACACACTGAGTGAATTTGTAATGTAAATCAGTTGGGTTCACACAGTCTGTCTTCATTATCTTGCATGAAGTGTGCTTAATATATGAAGGTATAACACAATACATTCAATGATATCATTGATGAATGGAGACTCCAGGCTGTGGCTTCGAGGAGCCCACATATTAACATACGTATGTGTACTTTACTTTTGTTTATTTTTCAGAAATGTGAGCAAAGGTATTTATTTTTCTGCTAATGTTTTACTTTACTTCCTCTATCTGAACACAAATATCCATGGTGATGTAAGAACAATGAATTATTTCAGGTTGGTTGGGTGGGTTATTGGATGGATCCTGATATTGGGGTTTTGGATCATGACCTTTACAAGAGTTTAGGAGTGAGGATATTGAAAACAAATGGTTTCTCTGTCTCCTCCCATTGAAAGACAGTTAAAAAAAAATGTGTGATTTGTTCAGCTGGACTCAGGCAGCTGAAATGTTTCGGAGCTCAGGAATTCACTGTTTACTTCCATATGTTTCGTCAACCTGGTTGAGATCCAATTTGGCTGGGATATTTAGAATGGTGTCATACAATGGAAAATGTGACATTTTCTATAGCTTGTTACATATACTACACTAAAGTTTGTTTCCCTGGACATAACATGAACCTTCCCACCAGAGTTACATCTGCCTGGACCTGCCTCCCACAAAACAAAAGAGAAAAACCCAAAAAAAACACACACGCAAAAAAAAAAACAAAAAAAAAAAACTGGTCAGCTGCCGTGATAAAGTAACTTCTAATACAAAATTAGTGACACAAACAAAAAAAATGACAGAACATTAGATAAAATAAAAAAGTAATACAAACAGTGTTAAAGTAATTTGATTATTATTAAAGCACAAAGCTTCATTATTAGTGAGAATGTATTGCAGACCATAATAAATACTGCATTGAGGGCCGATCATTGCAGAAATGTAAATCTTTTACTTATAAGGTGAAGGCCTCTAATAGTTATTCAGCAAATGTCAACTGTTGTCCATGGATATGTTGTTTTCCACTATGTACACTTTAATTACACAATCTAACATAAACATTCAATGTATGTCATATGTTTACTTCCTGCACTATGTATACAGGATAAGTTGTATTCCCTCTACAGTTAAAATGATAAGCACAAGTGGAGAAAAGTGGGATGGAATTTCTTTTCCCCTGATCTCCTGCAAATTGCATCCTGTATAAATAAATGGTTATTATTGGTTACATTTGGTTACTAAAGTAATAATATTGAGTTAGTTAGAAATAGACTGGATGGATGGTTAGAAATTGTATTTGAACTTTAATGCATCAATCTTCTATACAGTTTTTATTTTCTATTTTTTATCTATTTATTTATTTTTAGGTCCACGGGGTGTTTGAGCCAACAATTAGTAAAGGCAGGATGAATACTGAACAGGTCATCTGTCCATCACTGTAAAAACACATTCACACCTTCAGGCTTTATAGAAAACAATTAAGCTCAAATTAATGTTTGATGGACTTTGGGGAGAAACCTGAATACTGGATGAAACTTGTGCAATTACCTGTAAAGGATCAATGCCAGGAAAAGCATGCAAGCTCGACACATAAAGGCCCTATACTGACTTGAACCAATTACCTTCTGACTATCACTGAAGAGTGCACCACCATCATGATGTGTGCAAATATTTATTTTCACTCTATCATATCATGACAAGGATGATTGAAAAATCATCATATCTAACATATGATGTAAAAATATATTCATAACGAGTCTAAATGCTCTAGAAATAAAAGAAAGCTGTATTGCATTTTGAAGATATGCTTTAAAGATTTTGCTCTGTGAGGAGAAACCAAAACATCAGGGATTATTAACAGTGTGTTTTTCATGTAGTAATAGAACAGTAACGATTTACAGCCATTATCAACATTACCTGTAATTATACCTGACTGGATCATAAACTGAAACAACACGAAATGACACACCCTTCATGCACTATGGAATTAAACTCAATAAAACACTGTTGAACTTTAAATCAGCAGCAACTGTCCATGTGACTACTTGTTCAAACCACAAAGCATGTGGAAATGATCCAGACAGATAGCAAATTGCACATCTTACTCTGTCCACTTTTTTAATACTTTTTAGGCACAACGAGGAAGAAGAATACATTCTTTAATTTCATTCATTTATTTAACTATTTTTTAAGACATTGGGTATTGGTTCCTGATTACTTCTAATAATTTTTAGGACCAAAAATTGTTTTCCTCTATCTGAATTCCTAACAACTGACATGAGTATTCCGCCTGTGCGCGGTGTCATTTCTTTTTTAACTTCTCTATTCACTCACCTGTGGCAGGTACAGTGATTTGCCTGGAGCACCGCTGCAGCACCGCCCAGACAAAAACACGGAGGAGGAAAAACTCCTTCATCCTCTCCAAGCAACTTTTAAAGTCATGAATTGGATTAGAAACAGCCCAGACGTTCAAAATAATCCGCACCGGGACTTTTCCCAGCGATTCCCATCGCTCAGCTCGCTCTCACAAATGGTCCATTCCAGTAAAAGGAACAGCTCCGTCCGAGAAGACTTTTCCTTTGCGCACACCTGCGTCATGCGTCCTCTTCATCCACCACGGCGCTGCTGCGCCCTGCGATCATTTCTACTGGCTCTCTGAAAAGCTTCATGTCTGAGCACGATCCACTTTGTGATCCAGATATTGAAGCTCCAGCTGCAGAGCCTTAAATGATTTTGTTTTTTTCAGGACTTGATATGACTCTAAATAATCGGTGCAGATGCTTTGGGGATATTTTCCTGTAATCTCCCAAGTCCAAAGGTAATCACATTTATTTGTAGAAAGTGATAGACCAAATCTGCACCATGGTGAAACCCTGATTGTCTCAGAGGAGCCCAGAAAATCTCATCATGAGCATGCCAGAATTCAATGTGTGCTGTAGCTGCAAGACAAATGACCTCATCTGTTTTCTCACATCTAATGGCCTGCTGTTGGATTTGAGCTCCACTTTCACATGGAACACCCTTGAACCCTAAGTATTCCCCAAATCCAGCTTACCCTCAAAACTCTGCTTCTCCTTTGGGGAAAAGGGGGCAAGACAGGCATTTTGGATCAGGCACCCGCAAAGAAATTCAATAAGCCTCCAATAGACAGGATTACAATATATACCACAGCTGACACTCACCAGAGAGATAACTTGGATGAAGTACAGGCTACTCAGTGAGTGTGTGTGTGTACATTACAACATTCAGCTTTTGTACATATTATATAAATGATGCACTATGACATAGTAAGCAGCTTTTAGAAAGCAGCAAAAAAAAAAAAAAGAAAATAAAAGCTAGTCATGGGGGAAGAGAAGAGAGCTAGAAAGGAGGGAAATATGGCCATCAACGTCAACACGAGGTTGCATGTAATGTTCTGCAGGATTCACCATAGAGGGTACTCCCTGAGGTCACTCACTGGGTCACAACAGAGGTCAAGATTATCTTCTGAACAGAGTTTGTCAAACCCGACCAGTAGAGGACTTGGCTTGTTTTCCGCCCTGGGCGGTTGAAATTTTACCTTATATGAGTTACCACAATTAATGTAAATTAACCCCCTAAAATGCTCAAAATTCATCTCTTGGAAATCTAAGATTTATTGGCTGCAAGAGCTTCGGCCTTTCAGGCCTCACTGCTGATGACCTGTAACTTCATCCTCAAAACTGATCTGCTTC
>OMNM01048618.1:0-10413 GCA_900302745.1 Parablennius parvicornis
TGCACACACACACACACCCACACCCACACCCACACACACACACACACACACACACACACACCCTGTCACCTGATGCAATTCACCAATCAGCATAACAAAACTGACTCCACACTAACAGTGTTGAAGTGTTTCTAGTGAGTCATTAATATTCGAGTCAAGTCTGCAACTCCATCTTACTTCATAGGCTTGAGCAGAGCTTCTCCGTAGTTGGGGAACGACATGAGCAGCTTCAGCTGGGTTCCTCCTTTCTTCTGGACTGAAAATGAAGTGAATAAGGAGAGTGCAGTAAACAATGCATTGATATTGAAGATGTCAAACCTTACCTTTCCTTATTTTCAACATTTTAAACAAGGCTTTGTCAGAAACACACCATAAAGATGCATATTGCACAGAGTATAAGCGATCACTCTTATATTTATATCTAGTCTACCAGTGGCTTGTCAGATCAGAACAATACTACAACAGAAACTGAGGCAGTTTTGCTCCTTCGGCATAATGAGGAGATTAGTGTGAGATCAGTGTGTTTGACTCCTGTTACATTCGCACAGAGCTGTATATCGGACAGTTTGTGATGTTTTTCTCTTTCCGATCCACCTGACTCACACTTCAGATGACTACGCAGGCTGAATGAGTAAAATCAAAGCAAATTTTTTCCCTTTTATGTGTGTGAGTTCAAACCAGGCCGCCTCACCTCCACACAAAAGGCTGTTTTGATATTTCCCATAGCATGTTTTTATTTAGGCAAGTCACGAGTAACACTGGCTTATTTTCCTCTCTTTACCTCTTTGGATTACTCATTAAATTGCTTGTTTCTTTTCAATTCCACACATTACTATGCTGTGGCGAGATGAACGTTAAACATAGAAAATGATGACATAGTGAGAAAAAAAATCAGCCTGTAGCTGAGATTAATGCTTAATCTCCACCATACAACACTAATCTCAATACATTATTCATTCTGGGGACAGAAAAGTCTGAGATGAGAGGAAAATGAGCATGCAGAGATACTACGTGTTAATAAACGTATGTATTCGGTATGTGTGGGTCACGCACGCAGATGGGGGGAGTGTACATTTACGTGTGTTTAGTCCATGTTTGAATATCAGTGTTGAGGCTTAGTGAAAGCTTGTTAAAGCTTATGATCATGGAGCTTTAACAGGAGATTGAGCTAGCTCTGAATCTAATCTGTCTACAATAATAAGTGTCAAAATATTTCTCAGAACTTTCATGCTTTCACTTGTTGAAGTTATAATTCAATTTCACTCCCTATTGTGTGTGCGTGCATGTGTGTGTCCTTCTTTAACGCTGGACTCCAAGCATTCAGATTACGTTTCACAGACCTTCTCGCTGTTAAGTTTTCCTATCTTTTCCATTCTCTCACTTTTTGATCAAAAGGATTTGTGCATCAGAATTAAACAGATTTCTTTCTGTGTAAATGAGCTTTTCCTTTTAATTACATGACCATGTGCCAATGAAAGATCTGTCATCATCTATATGTGTGACCGGCTGCCCGTTTTCTTAAAAATCGAGCCCTCGCTGTTCTGCATATGAGCTTTGTCACAGTTTACTGTATTCACACAGTGAAAACTTCAGTCTCGTCTTGCCTCTGGCTTTCTCCCAGTCAGTCTTGTTTGCATTAACAGATTACAGCTGAAATGAGAAGTGATTTCGCAACCGTGTTGAGAGGAATTCTAATGTACAGTCTTTTATGAAATCTCAGTCAAAGTCAGTGTAATAACTTCATGTGATTTATTATATCTATTCCCTGCGTGGAGCAATATACAGACATGTTTCAGTTGTGAGAGGGAAATGACATAAGCTGTAGATTTTCTAGTGTGGCACTTAAAAGCAATTACCCCCATGTGACACTTAAGGATGCTAGTTTCCAAGGCGAGAAAGTTAACACTGCAATAGGGAGGATTATTAAATGCCATATAATCCTCCACTTTCTTCAGCTCTCTCCTGTTTCCCATTACTAGCTCACCAGCACCGAGGATGCGCTGTGTTGCCAGATAGTGAGTCAACTGATCCATGTTGGGATCTTTCCTGTCATACAGCTGCCAGCGAGAGATGCCCAGGTGAAAGCGCAGCCACGGAGGGTGGGTCTCCACATCGCTCGTCCAGGACACTTTATCATAGCCTTCCTCCTCGCTGGAGCTCTGCCTTGAAGAGACGATAACACGTTATTGACAAACAGGGTTGACTTTTAGGTTTTAAACAAACTTGAAGGTTAAAAAGTATACATAACATTGAAATATTGGCTGAACTAAGACTCTCGCGACTGGAAAATGAACTCACCCTATAGACCAGGGGCCGTTAATAAGTTATACTATAATAGCAACTTCCTTTGAAAAGCTATAAAGTTTGTTAACATCAGGTACAGCACATTCTGAGCCTGTGAGGCAGTACAGCCTCTCCAGCTGTAGCAGAGGTGTGAATGTTACTTTCTTGAAATATTTTTGAGGGAACAAAATATGGAAGCGACAATGTCGGTAACTGTTTGTCAGACAGTTAAGGCTTCAGCTGTCTGTGTTACTAAAGCAGAAATGGCTCCTGTGCTACTGGGCATCTTTACTTTACTCTGGGTATTAAAATTCTCCCACAAAATGTTCTTGATATCCAATCATGTTTGGGTTTATTTTAAAATGCCCGACTTCTAAAGGGGAAGTCAGTTGTTTTCATTCAGTGGGCAACAACAATGTCTGCATTCATTTTTTAAGGAAATCTGTCTTGAAGAGGATCTCATCTCCAAGGCAAGCTAACAAATTGAATGTTCACATTTTGATGATGTTTGTGAAGTTAACAGGAAAAATTTGTTTCTTCCCAACTTGATTTTGAACTTCAATGTTATTCAAAAGGGCAAGTGACTGACTTTCATTGATCTGTTGCCCACATATTTTATAAGTACCAGTCAATATCAATGGAATCGGAGTCCTCTTCCTTCTCTTCCTCACTTCCCTCGTCTTTTGCTTGTTCACCTGTCTTCACCCTCAGAAGCCAATCCTCTTCTTGTAGCTCTGGAAGTGGCAGGTTGTACAGCGGATGTTTGAACAGCGCTTCCAACTTAGAATGACCTTTGACTTTTGGTGTTACTTTCCCTGCTTCAGTCGGTGGCTTTGCCTTCCCGGCGACCTCGCTGAACAAGCCTGTCTCTTTGTGATGCAACGTGTTGGCAGGTGGTTTGTGTTGCTCTTCTTTCCGGGGGCTTGCTGGCGGTTTATTTGAGGAAGAGGCAGCAGGAGAGAAGGAGGAGGAGGAGTGGGAGACAAACCGATGATGCTCAGCGTCTGTTCTCGGAACAGAGGAAGACGAGGAGGACGAGGCGGGAGGGACGCAGGCGGTCTGGAGGACCGAGAGGCAAAATAATGCCAGAAGGAGATGGAGTGCGAGGGACAAAAATGCCAGAGCCAGATAGATGGAGCGAGTAGATGGACCCATTTTACATCTCACCATGCTGGTAATATAGAAGGAAGAAATAACAAACCAGCTGTGTCAGCACTTTAAACCTAATCATGATTAAAAAAAAAGCTCAGACTGTGTATTACACTCGCTGTATGAATGAAGAAAAAACTGCAGCTCTTTTATTCTTTAAAACCTTTAAAACAAATACAATGACATTAACATTTTTAAGTTGGGAATGTAGATTCAACATGATTTTTATGTTCCATACATATATGGAGCAACAAAACTACTGTATGTGTCATACAGTTCAAGTGAAATATATATATATCTACCAAACCTATGCGATAATTACAGTAAAAGCATACTTGGGAATACAGGGTACAAACATAGTGTTTGTCTGAAGGGGGAACATGTGCTTGAGACCAAGTAAAGGTCAGTATTTCGATCTTGTGCAAAATATTTAAAAAAACACATGGATTTTAGATATGCACATGTCATAAATATGCATATCATACATATTTGAAATTGTTGTCACAGCCGAAAAGTGATTTGCTCAACCAATTCCAGAAGTTTCTATTTCCTAAACTAAACAAAACAATAAGTAAAACCAAACCGGTTGTTCTTTTTACTTTGCTTGTTGATTAATACATCTATCCTACATGTCTGTTTTTACTTAGGTGAGTTTGCAAAGGACTGGGGAATAACATCACTAATAAGATGCTTTACGCTCACACACGTTCACAATAATTAGAGGCAGAATTCATCTAACGAGCCCACTTTTGAATTGTTGGAATTTTGACGTATCCAGAATGAAAAAAAAACAAGAAAAACAAAAAACAAAGGCAGAAAAGGCAAGAAAGGACCTCTAACTATTCTGTACTTCTCCACCATATCAATCAATACAGCGAACATTCATAGCATCCATTCAAAAGTGGCAACACATCAAGATGAGAAATCAAATGAAAGTCTATCAATACATGATTTCAGAACCTCAAGTCGATCAACATGAAACAAGGCTCTCCATATTACATCGCCTATTAACTGTTTCCAGTGCTTCCTGAGAGAGTCATGCAGTCGTTTAGCGCACTGACGGTAAAACAATCTGACCAGCTGACAACATTCACAAGACCCACTGGAGTTCTGTCATCCCCTGATACTCCCATATTTACACCATTTTATTCATTTTGTATTGAAACTCAGCAGCAGCTTCACAAATATCAAGATGTTATTAGACATCTTGTATTTTTTCTCAGGTTGGATATAGTTTAGTTCAATTAAGGATGAAGATTAAAGGATAAAATCATCTCTCTTTTTTTAAATGAGGTACTATAATGTGAATTATTTTCTTTCTTAAACCTTACAGTGTGCAATGAAACAAAGGCTGTTAGACAACCATGAAATCTTTAATTTCCTTGGTTTGAAAGCACTTAATAGAACTATCTGACAGCAATATTAACACATCTTTCATCTATTGTACTGTAATGTACATACTGACGGCCAATAAAAAAAATTTAAGCAATAAATGGTCAAATTTTCCAAATATCTCAATGTTTCCTTTCATAGATTAGCAGGCATCCACATGTACATGGAATTCTGCTGCACCGTTTGAGTCATAAGTTTCCAGATAATCATTTACATCAAACCTTCAAAGAAAGAAAACCCCAATAAGAAAATCAATACATTATTGAACAATTTGCTGCTACAGAATTCCCTGTGAGGAGAAGCAGACTGGAGAATGACTTACATCTCTTTCCCTTCAAGATCTTTTTCTTCCCCCTGTTTTCACTCTGCTCTTCGTCTTCTTGCAGTGAGGCTGTAATTCAGTTATCTTTTTCTTTCCCTGGAATATTGTAATGTTTACTTGATGTCATGTGGCCCCGGCAATGCAAATAGAAATGAAAATGGGTAATGTGGAGGTGACCTGTGTCTGTGACCCAGTGATGAAAGGAAGGGAAACTCTCCCTGCTGCCAAATGTACTTTTAGTCTGTTTGGATCAATGCAGGTGGAGCGACTGTAGTGGTGCCAAATAGTCCTGACCAATGCTAACAATGCTACTGGTAGCATTTTGGATTAATACTTAAAATTTTCTGATTGACAGATTCAGCTTCAAACTGAATTATGGCCCTTTTTAAAAGGAAGATCTGACCAAAACAAATAATAGTGACATAAGCAGCTGGTTGTTTTGAGATGTTGTAGCCGTTCACAGCCTTGCCTCTAAACCAGGAAAACCCCTGGTTTTATTCTGAGCCTGTGAAGATTGCATGCTCTCCCTGTAATGTTTGCTTTCTGTACTCTGCTATAACAATCCAGAGACTCGTGTTTGTCAGGTTAGGTTAATTGATTACTCTGAATTGGGAGTTTGTGCATGCATTTCTGCGTGCATGCATTTGTTTTTTAAATTAACCTTAGACATGACACTATTGTGTTTCATTGTGCATGATCCTTTGATGCTTCAAAGATTCTGCAAAGGTTTTTTTTACAATAACAACGAGAGCTTTTCCTTTCAGCTTTTTTCTCTGTAAAATTGCCCTGAAATGATTTTGTTGTACTCAGCGCTTTATAAATAAAGTTAAATTGAATTGAGTTGAATAGAAATAAAAGACACATCAGAAATGAAAGACACATTGAAAGTTGCAAGGCTCCATAGTGGAAATGTTGTCTAATCATGTCTGCAGCTTTAGGGTCCCGTGGTTGACACGGTAGCACCGAGACCTCATCTGGAATGTTTTTCACTCCTACTTTCTGCCTTTCTGTCGACACATTCCTGGAGCCAATCTTTGCAGCCTTATATCTACAAACTGAGTCTGAGCACATGTACACTAGAGTAATTATCAGATATTCTGAAGGATCTCAGATTACATCAAATGTTCATCCCTGTAATACCGCCTGTCTTTTTGTCTTTCTTTGAACCTACTCGTCTACTTCATCAGGAACTATCCATCACACCCAGTGCTGTGACTTTAATTAATTTCCTCCCGGTTTCAGTACTTTGCGTCTTCTGGGGGTTGAAACATCATTCTCTCACATACTGCTAATTAGCCGACTATATGTTCCTGTTAATTAGGTAATTTTGCTTTGAGAGACAATGTATTATGTATATTGCAGAGGGTCCCAGCAGAATAGCTTGATGTTTTTCAAGCCAACAGCAACAAGAAACAATTATATGAAGGTTTTAAGTGTTTCTTCATATGAAGACCACTCTTAAATGTCACTCATGAGTCTATTCTATGAACAAACACACACACGCACACAATCACACAGAGAGAATAGATTGCTTCTCAAGAGTACTTAAAATGCAAAATATATGGCAATAATGCAACAAATTCAATGTAATTATTCATGATGATGATGTTTTTGCACTTGTAAACTGGGGTAATCCCTGGATGTAATGCAGAGTGGAACCATTGGGATTTACTGATTAATTAAATTCATGCTCTGCTGTGCCTAAGTCGTGAAAGGATTTAATACATTTTCAATGGATTATAAACGTCAGTATAGACGCAATTGTTGAAAATCTTTCAGAAATTATTTTTATGTTTGGATCAAACTTAGGGCTTAGTGTGTGCAATACATATTAAAGCTCGGCAGAAGAATAACAAGAAAGAGCTTGTGTCTAAATGCTGGGTTAATGTTGATGTCTTTATTTTTTTAAGGGAGCTTTAAAGTTTCCGTTCTTCCTGAAAGAAACACAATGTGTTTAAATCTTCTTTCCACAGCCCAGAGACACGAGTGTTAATTTGGCGAGGTCAATTGTTCACCATAAATTGCCTCCAGATGTAAATGTATGAGTCTTGTGACACACTGGTGACCTGTCCAAGGTGTCTCTGGACCCTGATTTGGATATATTATATTGGGTATATTCAAAATATACCAGAAGCAAAGGCATAAGGATCCCGGGGGCCCTGGTTTGAAAGTTAATGGCCATTTATCTGCTATTGTGAAGAATAGTCCTTCTGCTATTAACTGATCTCCAGTGTGAGCACCTTGTATAGCAGCTCTTTTGCCATTGTTGTTGAACGATGCTGGGAAAAGGTGCTTTATATGTGAAGATTTATGTCTGTCTGTCGCATTCTGCCCAGGCCCATTGTTTCATGTTGAAGGCATAAATATTTAAAAAGAGTCCACAGTTTATATAGCTTCATTCTTAATAAAATGATAAATGGATTCCAACAACATTGGGTCACTGCATGCCCTAAAGCATGGTTGAAACGTGCATTTTGGAAATAAATGTTTTCAGCTGCGTAATAAGACTTAATGAGTTTGTATGTGGAGAATAATCAAGCTGCTTTGTGTTTTTTCTTATAGCGGTTCATTAGAAGAAGGATGTAAACAGAAATATATGGAAGCAATTTGTGCTTTTGAAACAAACAATTGGAATAGATATTCATCTAAAAACTCCTTGCAAACCGATCCAATCACACGGAATGTTTGCTGAAACATTTTTGAAAGTGTTAAAAGCAAAAGCCACAGCTTATCCTAAATGACAGAGGCACTTTTTCAAAGTGTTTGACCCTGGCAGCAAAAGCACCTTTGGCTGTTAAAGTAAACCTTGAGAAGGCGAACACCGCCAGCTCAGGTAATTCAAGGCCACAGCTAAGTGTTAGGCTGGAAATGAAATGGAGAGAGTGCTGTAACACTGTCAGCTGCTGCGTGAGTAGAGGAAGTGCACAGGGTACAGTCATAATCAGAGTTCATAGAATATGCACGCTGTAGTGTGGAGCTGAATTATATCATGAATCGCCTTTCTTTTCCATCACCGGTCAAGTCAGGGTCAGCTTCTTCACAACAGCCAAAATGAGAAGATTTTACATCTGCTTTTCCGTTTCAAAACTACATAAAAAGTACAAAGCTGCATCCAACTTTTGCTGTTTGATGTGATGGTAATGTGTCAGCAAACTCACTGTAATCACATATTGTAGATCTGTGTTGCTTTCAATTTCTTTATATCTTTCCCATTTTTATTGCCTTTCTCCCATTGCTCCCACACATAAAAAACTCAAGCACTCCCATTCAAACAGGCTGAGCATTCTTCAAAGCTTTGAAGCTTCCCTCACAGCATTTGCGGCTTAATGTAGGTTGCTTGGAAACAACCCAGAATTTGGCACCTAATTGGAGCCTGCGTGCCTGCGTGCCTGCGTGCGTGCGTGCGTGCGTGCGTGCGTGCGTGCGTGCGTATCCAGCAGGCGAGGAGGGCGGCTGGCGACTCTGTTGTGCAAACTCATGATAATTAAACAAAGTGAATTCAAGATCACATTTGACAGATTATGAGCAGGGTGAGCAGCAGAGAGATCCTGAAGAGGGGTTGACTAGTGAAACCCTCAGAGAGGAAGTGCATGTTTGTGTGCATGTGTGTCTTAGTGTAGACTCGCACAGAGAGAGAGAGAGAGGGATGATGGAGAGAAAACGAAACACAGAAAACGACAGATAGCGTGTCATTTTTGTGACGAATCCACACACACGTACGCAGAGATGAATAGCCACGGACATTCGAATGGACAAAAGATGGATGGTTTTTACAGGTGACACACCAAGAAATCCAAGCCCCAGCTGTCTTAATCACAACATTTTGCTCTTACTTTGTTGGGGATGAAATGTTTTGAAAAAACTAGTCAGCAAACTCCCTGGACCCTTTAAAGTTTGCATACTGAGCGAACAGTCTCCATCAATCACCTGCTACACTCAGCTCTGGCCCACCTGGACACTAGGAAGCAGAAATATGTACAAATGTCATTTGTGGATTTCAGTTTAGAGTTCAGCAACATAGTCCCTTCCAGACCGGTCACTAAGCTGCAGAACATCAGATTCTCAAAATTACTGTAGAATATGGACTGGGAGTCATGTCACTCTGGAGGCCGCCATTGTTGTTATTGTCCATCTACTCGTGCCAAAGAACTACCGGTATTTAATAGGGCTGTCGTGCGCAGTAATAGCATCTCCAGCGTCTACATAGAGACGGAGCCCGAGCATTTTCAAATAGTTGCATTTTGTCAGTTTACATGGAGTCGAGTGTTTTCGAAAAGTTCCACCTTGGGAGCTGTTTTCAAAAAGTTGAATTTTCAATGCCATGTAAACAGACACCCAAAATGCAAGTATAGTTTTCCATTTTGTTTGTGTTTTTGTGGGGACTGCTTGTTATATTGTCTATGTAGGATATAACAACTGGTAACGCCTTACGTGTAGTTACGGTGATATGCTATTAAAACTAATGAGTGATGAGGCACTTAGTTGGAATCGATAAAGGTTATATAAGGAACTTAGAAATGCAATTCACCCTCATGAAGTTATTAACTGTTTTTTAGAAAGAAAAAAAACTGCTTGAGTAGCCTTACGAGCACCCAAGGGTGCGAGTGTTTTCTTTTGAGGTGGAGTGCAGCGGTGCATTTAATCATGTGTCACTCGATGTTTGAAGTGCTGCAGGCGTTGTACCGCTCTGTGGTTTTCTTTCTCTTTGTGTTTAACCTACACAGGCTGTCTGAAAGTGAAGGTGTGTGTGCGTGCGTGTGAGGGTGTGTGCGCGTGCGCGTGTGTGTGCATGCGCATGTCAAATATAAAAGAAGCATTTCATCATGTGCTTCCTTGTGTTTGATGTGATCGAGGGGCTCCTCTGTCTGTCTCACATCACATCTCATTGTATCACGGCTCATCTCTCTAGTTTTCTCTCACCTGTTTGCCATCACATCTGTTTTTTTATCTCCTTCCACTCGTTCTCCTCTTACTTTCTTTCTCTCCGTCTTCTCTCTCTTTCTGTAAGCTCATAGGCCATAAGTCTTTGAAGGCATTGACTCCCGTGGCTCTGGCTGCTGCTGCTGCTACATTCCTAGTATGGATGGGCATGAATATTTCATCCTGAGAGAGAGAGAGAGAGAGAGAGAGAGAGAGAGAGAGAGAGAGAGAGAGAGGTACAAATAAAGACAAAGATTTGGAGAGAGGGAGAGCAAAGCTGGAAGTGAAGAGGAAGAGGTGGCGGGTTTGAAAGATGTGGGAGACGAGGTGAAGAGACAGAAGTGAAA
>OMNM01048619.1:0-33827 GCA_900302745.1 Parablennius parvicornis
ACAAGTGTGCGCGGGCTTGTGTGTGTGTGTGTGTGTGTGTGATGCATTTAATTAGTGCCTACACCACTTTGTGTCTATCACAGAGGGCTGTACGTCTGAACTCTCCATTTCATTCTTCTCTCTTCTGTCCTTCTCCACTTCAATCATCCTAATGTGTGATGTGTGTATTTACTGCTTCTATCTAATCACTAAAGCTGTCTTTATTCTTTAATGCTACATCTGAATATCGCTTACAGATTCCTGTGAGTGTATCAGTGCAAGGGGCCACATGGTCATGCTTTCATTTACCTCAAGAAAAGTATGTTTGGATGTACAGATTAAGGTAGACGTCATCTCTCAAAATCATTTCAAAACACACATCTGATTTGAAACTGAAGTGAAGGATTGAGAAAACTGAAAGTTGTTTTTTCTCTGTGAGGTCTCTGAGTAGCTCTATTCCCCACGGTAGATAATCTCCACCCCCAAAGTTGTGCAAGGTGACGCAAAGCATGCAGAATGGTTGCGTGTTCAATTGCCGAATCCAAAATCCCAAAAAGATTCTTGACTACTTACTTCTAGACTTGACTATTTTAATTCCCTGTTATCAAGATGCGCAAATAACTGCTTAGGAAGTCTTCAATTAATTCCGAGAGAATACTGACGAGTAGGAGATATCTCATCACTCCACTATTAGCTTCCACTCATCGGCTTCCTGTGAAATCTACAATAGAATTTAAAATCCTTCTTTTAACGTAACAAGCAGGCTCCCTCATATCTTAAAGAGCTGTTAGTCCCATATTACCCCAGTAGAACACTGTTTTCATCGTACTGCCTATTGGAGGGTCTTAGGTTTTGTAAAAATAGAATGGGAGGCAGAACTTTCAGCACTCGGGTTCCTTTCAAATCAAACCAGTTAAGGAGGCTGATAAAGTCTCTACTTTTAAGGTTGGATTTAAAATGTTCTATTTAATAAAGCTTAAAGTTAGGGTTGGTTCAAGCCACGCTGGATCATTTCCTCGTAAAGCTGCTCCAAGTTTAGATTGCTGGGAGACATTTGCTGCACTGAACTTCTTTCCTTTCTCACTCTCTGTCTCTCTCTCTCTCTCTCTCTCTCTCTCCCCTAACCCCAACTGAAACAGCAGAAATTCTCAACCTCCGAGCCTGGTTCTGCAGGTTTCTTTCCGTTAAAAGGAAGTTTTTATGTCCACAGTTGCCTTTTCTTGATTCCTCTAGAATAGCTACGTTTCCTTCTGTTATAATGCCTCAAGATGCTGTTGTGGTGCTAAAATAGTTACATTTGAATCAAATCAAATCAAATCAAATCAGATGGATGGATGGATGGATGGATGGATGGATGGATGGATGGATGGATGGATGGATGGATGGATGGATGGATGGATGGATGGATGGATGGAGCTCTTCCGGGGGAACCCCGAGCCATTTCCAGCCCAAACTAGAAGTATAATCTTGTCAGCGACTCCTCCCAGGGAGATATAGGTGACCAAGCGACGTCATGATCACATGCCAAACCCACCTCAGCCGGCAGGTGGACAGTCACTCAGGATATGAGGGGATGTGCTCCACCCACAATCCTCAACACTTAGGCCTGGGTCCAAATTGGAATATAACACTGATACTAACACCAAACCAATTACATAGGCAATCAGAGAAGAACACATCTGAGAGGATTAGTCAGCAGGCTCGGCCGGCAGCACTGTGGGAGACAGTGAAGAACAACTGCTGAAGATAAATCACTAAGGCTAAAGTTTTTTTTCTGTCAACTCAAAAATTTACTAGTTAATGTATTTGTTATATTTTCCCACAAGATCATTTATGTTAAAAACATAATCAATAAGCCCTGAAAGCTGAGATATGTGCTCAATCTGAAGTTGAACTAGTGAACTAGTATAGTAAAACTGCAGAACCAGATTTTTTTATTTTCTGATTTCGACACTGACACTTCTTGACTGGAGACTTGAATGAAGCAGTTTTAAGTGTTTGAAGGTATTTACTGAATATGTACCATCAGGTTGAACATTTTGTGATGTTAAAACTGCATAGAATAATTTTGCTATTTAATATTTTTTTGAAGAAGAAGAAGAATCTTTCCTTTCTACAATACCTATTTGTCTGCTTTTGTAATTTTTCTTTGCAACTTATTACAAGACCAACAACAATTGTCTTTAAAGGATATATATTCTTTAACGGAGAAAAAGGATGATGATGTGGAGCTTTGCGGCCATCTTTGATTCTCTCCGCCTGTCTGGTCGCTCAGGGCCTCGGCTCTGCAGCTTACATGAGAACGTAGCAGTGAGCAGGAGCTCTGCCATTGTTAAAACATTTCATCTCTCGCTCCACCTCTTTTTTTCTCTTTCCCTCTATCTCTACAGTTTGAGTCAGGGAAGTATTGAGGTTAAGTTTTCAGGGGTGAACATCAATTCATTTTTTTTTTTTTTTATTTCCTCTTGCACAGAGGAGGGGGTTCTACTTCGGGAGGGGGGATGAAAGAAGACCTGTTAATGTTTCAGTGGTAATTCTGAAAGGCCTGATCATGACTGAGAGAAACTTTTTTTTCACATAGAAAGAGCTAAATAATTAAACAGTTGGATTCCGACACCAGATTTATATTGAAGAATATCAAGATATATTAAAGGATGCCTATAAGCTCAAAGCAATTGGTGCCCCATGAGACACAGAGCTGAAAATAAGCTTTAATATAGTGGGATGGATTTACTTGAGAAATGTTAGTTGTTGTTTTTTTCCTGCATATGATGGGATGTTGCGATTCAACTTGACATTAGCTCAAATCTTTCCTCTTGGTCTTTTAAGTAATAGTTTTATTGAAAACCATACTTCAGCATGTAAGTTTATATAGTAGAGGAAAGATCCTGTGGTTCATTTTACTCACTGAAATATATGGTGAGTTTGCAATATGGGGAGGTATGGAAGCCATATTCAGTGTTGTAGTAGTGAAAGAGATGACATGTCTGGTCATGTGGACAGGTAAGGGCTGCTGAGAGAGAGAGAGAGAGGGAGAGAGAGACAGAGAGAGAGACAGAGAGAGAGAGAGAAAGAGAGAGAGAGATACACTGAAACTGGAACTTTACTCACACACCTTTTTTGTGGCTTAGGCTCTAAGAGTATTTGGACATTTCATGTGTGCTAATGCATTTCACTTATGGAGCTTTTATAAATTCTTGAAAGCGTTTTCACGTGTTTTAATACATTTTGCAACACCAACAGATCAGAAAGTGTCAGCCAGGAGTTCAATTCCAGATGTTAGAACGGAACAGGTTTTATTTTATACAAGTGGAAAATGTTGAGACATTGCTCCGTGCATATGGTTTGCTTTTGTGTGGAAAAAAATGACACAAAATATGTTTAGAGGTGTGAATGATATCGGTAACAACTACATAAAACGCAAAGCGAATAAAACTCACTTTTCAAACATCGTGTGTTTGAAACAAATCCGTGCGTAAAAGTTATTCGAGAAACCCACTCCTAATTAACTCAGGTCTTACATTGAAAATTCTTTACAAAGATAATCCTAGTTCAATTTCCTCACAGTTACCAATAACAGTTCGCCTCAGAAGGGAAAATATGAGGTCCCCTCCGTCCCAAAAAAGCATATATACGCGCATTAAACCGGGGCACATTTTACGCACGGAGCTTAGCAGCGCGCAAGGATGAACACCCGGTGCCCGTGTGTCAGTCTCGGTACAGACACTGCGGATCCACAGCAAGCCGTAAAAAGGGAAAAAACGTAGGCCTTCTTCTTCCTTTTAAACCTCGACGCTGTCCACGTCCTCAAAAAGAATGGATCTAATTAAAACGTTGCACTCGTCATCATCGCCAGAGCTTTGCCAAACAGTTTCTGGTGCAGAGGAGGCAGGGAGATGCAGGACCACATGACTGACTCCGAGCAGCAGAGGGATGGGAGTCAGATTGGGTTTCTCTACTCTCATTGGCCGGTGGGCTGACTTTTGACACGCAGACGAGGGACCCTCCTGCCGTATAAATAGGCCTGATAGAACTTTATTATTCTAGCATCACGGCAGCAAGGTTTCTGCTAAGTTTGGAGTTACTCGTGTTACCACAACTGTATGCCTGCTTGAAGGTGGTTTAAAAACAGGGGCTCAGCAGCACAAGGAGTCTGCATGTCTGTTTAGACATGCTCAGCTTTGTGGATACCCGGATTCTGTTGCTGCTTGCAGTAACTTCATACCTAGCAACATGTCAATGTAAGTTTGAACTATCTGCTCTTTTTTTGTTTTTTTTTTCTCTATGATGGATATTTTTTTCGGGTCCCACTGCTTGAGGATCTCGCGCTTGGCTTTTGATTGGGAATTACATGAAGGTCATCCCGAAGACAGCTCTAAGCACTGCCGAATAAAACTCAACGGATCAGAGGATTCTTCACTTTTTCCGAGGATACAATAATGAGTACATTAGTTTTCCGAAAGGGAGAAGTTGCACTGCTGAAAAAAAAAAAGTTTTCTCACTTTGAAAAAGGCATTTAAGTAGTCAACGTAGTGTCTTTTTTAGAACTTTTAATGCATGTGGAGTTATGAAAATAGGCCAAATGTGGATTTTCTTTAATAGATTGGATGAAAAGCTTTGTGGGGCGTTGTACACATTGTTCCATCCAGACGCTCAGGGAATGAAGCTTTATTATAGGAAACTACAATGTCTCCCCTTAGTGGCCAGCAGTGGAAACAACTACCTGGCATCGTTTTGATTTTTTTCCTGACAAATTAATGTTCCTTTAAACTATAGTACAACTTTTAATTTTAGAGTTAAACGCAGTACAGTACTCTTTATTAACTTTATCTTGTACTTTATTTCAACAAATTTTAAATCCAGTTAAATGTCATTTAAATCATAAAAACAATTTGAAATAACAATAAATGCATCAAAGCTGAAACCTCTTAACTTTTTTGTCATGAGCAAAAATATATTAATCACGTAAAATGTATTCTTACGTCACTTTGAATGCCCAGGTGCGCCACCATGTGGTCCAGCTTGGACATATCATGGAAAGTTCACTGGGAGGTCTCAGCCATGGTTTAAACCCAAAGAGGGCAGTTTTACCTGCAACACAGAATAGATGGCAGGTGTAAACATCAGTGAGGGATCTATTTCATTTGATATACTGAAATCCACATTTTTTTTCTAGACTCCCCTATCCAAAATACAACTTTGTCTCAGTGACACGTGTCATATATCCCAAAAACAAATTACATTGATCTTGCCTTATCTGCTGAAGCAAGAAAAAGTGTTTCTGTCCCAAGGGCAAATACTGCCTGCTCAGGCCTGTCAACAGCTGCTGGAATCTTGATATCTGGAATGCTCGTGCCCTTAGATTTACATTAATTACAGTTTACAGGTGTTTGCTTTCATTCTCAAACTGTGTAGACGTGGCCTTCAGATATAAACTTTAGGATCAGATGAGAGACAAAAAGTTCAGGCACTCAGCAAGTGAACATGTGTGAACACTAATTGTTTTTGACATGACAGTGGAAAATATTTAACATTTCTGTGATCCATCTAACACAGACTCAGATTAAGATTATACACAGCAGAACACTGGAAAAGCTCCACTTCATATTTCACATGAACAAATCTTTGCAGCTTGTTTTGGGTGTGAAAATGCAGCCTTAAGTCAAATCTGTACTGTTCTTATTCCTGCAGATGGCAGCTGCCAAGCACCAACATTTGTTTTTACTTTTATTCTGTCACATAAAGAACAAAAATACTTTTCCATAAGAGGTTAAACCATTGAATAAGAACATAGATGAATGAAAATAACTTTTTCCATTTGCAGATTTTGCTATAAAAGTGTGTATTATGTTCTAACGGCGTATTCCTCTTTCTCCCCGTCTCCCTCTTCCTCCTCCTCATCTCTCCAATGCTACAGACGCGGTTAGTACACACGCATGCTCTCATGAAAACACCAGTATCTTGAATATTGCTTTACCTTGTCACTTTGCCTTTCATTCCTCCAAAACCTCTGAAACGTCCCGTGAAAGACAGTGCTGGGTGTTCTTGACCATTTGAGCAATCTCAACGATGTCAGAGCGGTACATTCAGGAAATCTCTCCCTCTGAACCAAGTTATTTCTTGCAGTTTTCTCCCTTCCTGTCCATGAATAGGTAAGGGTCCTATTGGCTAAAGTTTGTGTCAATGAAAGCTAAAACCGCAGTGCTGAGGCACCCACGGGGCCTGGCACAAAGAATCCTTTCTGAGGACAGCAGAGAGGGGGCAGTGAGATATTTGCCCCCTAACAGCTGGCTCAGGATCAGTTTGGAGTCTTCAAAAGCTCCTTGATTTGGATTTCATTTAGCAACTTAAACCTGATCTCAGCCCAATGAACCCAGGCTGATATCTTGCACAAAACACTTGTGATTAGTGGGCCTACCACAGCTTTACTCTGATTTTATCATTCTGCCCATAGTTGAGATTGCTTTCAACTGAGCATCAGTCAGCACGGTGTTTGTAGTTTCAGCATTAACATTGTGTGATGAGCTTTTATTACAGCTATAAGACTGTAGACTCTGGTTTTAGAACCTTTTACAACGTTGCCTGTCAGCATCTTTCACACGCATATTACTCAGCTCTGATCTCTTCCTCAGTGCTGCAGCTGCACAAGCATGTGTTATGCATCACTTACACATTATTTTTGCATGCATTTTTTTTTGTTTACAGTGCCCACATCATCATTGAGCTTATGTGCAAGAAATTGAGTTATAATGCTTAATGCTTGAAATGCACACAAAATAATGATATAAAAATGTGAAAAGACTGAATAAATAAATCTTACATTTATTTATCCTCTTTTCTATTCAGGGTAGAGCCAAGGTGAGCACATAATGTTCTTTATGTGTGGTTTAGCACCTAGATTATGGCCTATCGGATGCATGCATGTAGAATTTAGATTAAAAAAGCCGAGAGGGCCTCTTAACGATATTTGCTCTGATCATTGAAATGTGTTTTTTTTTTTTTTTTTACTTTGCTTGTCCTCACATTGAAAAGGTCAAATCTGTTTATTCAAACATTTTTTTTTGACAATGACAAATGTCAGACGATTTGAGTACAATTCAAAACTGGTTTTAAGTTGCTCTCAGTTACATTTAGTGTTATACATTTAGATCAGCAGCAGCAGCCTGCTTTGTTAGAGGGATGGTTTGTGAGGCTGACATGTTGCTAAACCAATAAACTGAGCCATCTGCTCTGTTTCGGTCTGACTGAGTGATTTTTTTTCTTGCCACAGGGGCCCAGAGGAGACAAAGGACCTCGAGGTGACAGGGTAAGCTGAAGTGAAACTCCGCTATCTTTATCAAACATGACAAAAAAAAAAATTTAACCAAACTATCTTTTATATTTTTCATATTTTAGAAATTTTCTTGGGAAAAATAAAAGTTTGTTGATGTCATGTGGCCTTTTAACCCCGGTTGGCCACACCCCTTTGTTTACATGACCCGCAGCCCCAGATTCTTGATACATTAATAATCTAAACAGATACGAAGGGCTTTATTTAAGACTTTGATTTATTCTGTTGTTACATATTCATGCTACGGCTAAATTTGATCATCTATCTTCTGAAGAATTGTTTCTCATGAGAGATTAGGAGATTTTCATAAAGGATTGAATAAACTGACAATTTTGATAATGAGACATTAACACTGCATCCTCAAATATCAGCTAAATATCAGCTCAAATAAAACGGTATTTATTTACTTATGTTATCTATGTTTTACAGGGTCCCCAGGGCCCAAATGGAAGAGATGGCAATCCCGGACTCCCTGGACCCCCTGGCCCCCCTGGTCCCCCTGGACTTGGAGGAGTAAGTTTGATGTGAAAACACTTGTAGAAAAAAATTGGGCAAGGAGCTTTGATACAGGTTTATTGTGAACTTTGGCCAAAATATTTAGTACTGTAATCTGTTGTGGTGAAATAAGTTCTTATTATAAAAACTCAAAACCTACAAAACTGCAAAAATGAGCCTTGAGTCAGAATTGCATGACTTTTAAAATCAAAATGCACACAGCACGTATGAGTAAAATACATCCTTAACCTCGGTTGAACTTATAGCCTCATTTCATAATGATCACATGACCTTTAACCTTTTGCGCTTTATCTATTTGACCCTAAGGCCTGACAAGACATGTGTATAAGCTCTTAAAAATGTCAAGATGCAGTGTGTTTGTAGTTAACCTTTAATGGGGACAATAGGTCTAAGTTGCCTTCGTAAAAAATGTATTGTTTTTTATTTGAAAAAGCTTGCCAGGCCTGTTCATTTGCACTCTGAATCTAGAACTGTCATTTTGATCAAAAGAAACCAGCTAATTTATGTGACTGCTTTACTTTTCTCAAAGTCATAACAATTGATTTTGATGTAGCTCTATTAGTATTCATGCAGGTGAATAATTGCTTGCTTATTTTTTCACTTTTTACAGAACTTTGCTGCTCAGTATGATGGTGCAAAAGCTCCCGACCCTGGCCCTGGACCCATGGTGAGGCTTCATGCATCAATGTATTCAACACAGCAGCTAATGTTTTAGGACAACAAGACAACTCCTGTGTAGAAAACAGCTGTTAATGTAGAAAAAAAAAAAATCAACAGCATGGCGGTGCATGATGGATCCTTTTTCATATTTCAAATTGTTCAAATTGTTTCAGTGGTGCCACAGAAGGATAATAGAAACCTTAAAACTGACATCTGAAATCATTTCTTCTGTATCACAGGGCATGATGGGACCCAGAGGACCTCCCGGACCTCCTGGACCCCCTGTAAGTGCATCAGTCTTACTAGGATTTACCAACATAAACATCTTTCACATTAAAACCTCACATTGCTGTCACAGATTTTATCTGAATATGCATCATTACTGACTACATTACCTTTCCTCTTTCTAAAGGGATCTCAGGGACACACAGGACATGCTGGTGAGCCCGGAGAGCCTGGACAGACTGTAAGTGTTTCCTTCATAATACTCCAGATTTCTTCGTTATGTGTGGTATCATTACATGTTTGACAGCACTTTTTTGGAGACATGAGAGTTTTGAGTATGAAGTACCGATCTCTGCTGTTGTGTGTTTTTTCAGGGCCCAGTTGGTGCCCGTGGACCCCCTGGACCTCCCGGCAAATCTGGAGAGGACGTACGTAAACCTTTGTGTTTCCACAAGCCTTCTGATTGAGCCACTACCACTTGCTTCCAATGTAAATCCATGTCGTCACTAAAATGTCTCTGATTAACACACAGGGTAACAACGGTAGACCTGGCAAACCTGGCGACAGAGGCGTCCCAGGACCTCAGGTAAGAATCCAAAAACATGGACATCAACATACACACTGTCACACACAAGCATATGTGCCTTGCTCTATGTGAATGCAATAGTATGCAAAACTAATATGTTCTCTGCCTGTGAATTGCAGGGTGCTCGTGGATTCCCCGGAACCCCCGGACTTCCAGGAATGAAGGGACACAGAGTGAGTGTCCATCTTTTATTCTGACTCAAACGGCGCCTGCCTCCTTCCTCCCTACACACTTAAAGCCCCGCTGCCATGAGACTAATGCCCCGGAGCAGAAATACAATGAGGAGGATACACCATTGCTGTGTAGGATATTAGCCTATTAGCCTAGACTATTAAACCCCCTAAATGAGCATCACTGGGATGAACATGTCTCTAAAGACAAAAATGATGATGGCTTCCATAGATGCTGTCAGCTTTTGGTTTGTTTATTTAAAAAAAAAATGGCTGACCAGCCTGGAAGGAGCTCTACAGAGATCTCTTTTCATGGCTGATACTACAAGTGTCTTCCGTGTCCAATTCAGAAGGATGTGAAGTGACACATATAAGGTTTTGAAGGTCCACTGTTGTCCACCTTTTGTCCACATATTAATTCATTTGACGATCAGAATTATTGCTGATAATGTGGATCATTTTTTCACTCATGATGTGACACATTTTCTTAATCCCTTTATGATATATGGAAGAGTGAACCACCACTTTATGCTACTGCTGCTCTGAAAGTGATATCTCTTCGATCATCATTGGGCTTCTGTGTTTTAGGGTTACACTGGTCTGGATGGACGCAAAGGAGAGCCTGGTACCGCTGGCCTCAAGGTAAGGCATCGGCAAAAGCTTATAGGATGTGCGGTTTATTTTATGAGCTAATATTCAGAAACCTTAAAAGGTTTCAAGAAGTCTCATCCGACTAATTTTCCCGACTCTCCTCTAGGGTGAGAATGGTGCTCCTGGATCTTCTGGAAGTCCTGGACTGGCTGTAAGTTCTAACTTATGAGTCATAATTTATGTGCAAAATCTTTGAGGGAAAAAAAAACCCCCAAAAACATTGCATTTATCAGAGTCGTGGTGGATGTGATTTACTTGAAAGGGTGTTGGTAACATTGAGTGTCTAACCTTCAGGGATCTCGTGGTCTGCCCGGTGAGAGAGGCCGCCCCGGTCCTGCTGGCCCTGCTGGTTCTCGTGGTTCTGATGGCAACGTTGGCCCCGCCGGCCCTGCTGTGAGTATTTGATCATTAGTTCTAGGACATATTTTATAGCTATATCTTAGAAGAAAATACAAAGTGAAGATGTGAGTTAAATATATTTTCTCAGTTATCTTCAGGGAGAAATCATGATGTATCCTGTAATGTCTCGTGTTATCATAGTGCCACCAAACTTTGACCTTCCAGTAAACTTTGACCTGTTAATTAATATTGTGTCTCTCTTGCTTTTACCCAGGGTCCCCTCGGTGCTGCTGGACCCCCAGGCTTCCCCGGTGGCCCCGGCCCCAAGGTGTGTGTGTGATGCCTCTTACTATTGCATGAAAGGTTCATGTTTAGGACCACAAGCAGAGAGATGTTATTGTTAAAACAAATACAATTTAAGGATCAGCCCAAAAACTGTAAACTATGCAACCATCTTCTCACACTTTATCCCCAAGGGAACCAGTTCCATACACCACAACAACAACAACAACAACAACAACAACAACAACAACAACAACAACAACAACAGTTTCACAAGCTGGACTATTCATTTCAGTGATTGTTCTGCTTCAGTACAAACAAAAGCGACTAATTGTTAACATGTTTTTTGTTTTGTTTTGTCATCATTTGCAGGGAGAGATTGGACCTGCTGGAGCGACTGGCCCATCTGGACCTCAGGGATCTAGAGGAGAGCCTGGACCCAATGGTGCCGTTGGCCCTGTTGGACCCCCTGTAAGTTTATCAAGATTTTCTTCTTTCAGTGATTATGAAGTTGTTCCTCCTTGGACAAAGCAACTCTTACATACTAGTAATAAGAAATATTGTAAAAATTCTTCTGAAATATTTTGTTAAAAGACCATCAAATCAAGAGTATTGACACAATTGATTTCTTGTACTTTCCTTTCAGGGTAACCCTGGTGCTAATGGTCTGAATGGAGCTAAGGGAGCAGCTGTAAGTATTCAACTTATGCCAGACATGCACATGTGTGTCAAAGGTCATCTAGGGTCACATTGACAGTAGTACTGGGTCAAACACAACATGTACAGCACTGCACAACACATATACAGAACATGTAAACTGACTGGAAATACCTAAATGGGAGTTTCCTGATTCTCTTGTGAAGATGTTTGATGACTTGTGTTTAGGGTACCCCCGGTGTTGCTGGAGCTCCTGGATTCCCCGGACCCAGAGGAGGACCCGGTCCCCAGGGACCTCAGGGTGCTGCTGGACCAAGAGGCCTGTCTGTAAGTACATAAACAATACAACTTTTTTTTTTTTTTTTTTTACAAAAACAAAACATTTGAAGCATGTAGGTATTGACATATAGAGTATAGGCTCCAATATGTAGCATGAGAAGATTCCTTTGATTAATTCTTTTGATTGTATTTTAGGGAGATCCTGGTGTTCAGGGTGTTAAGGGAGACGGTGGACCCAAAGGAGAGCCCGTAAGTCCAACTTCTTGTCTTTACTGATATGAAACCTTACCGCAATACATTTGAAAACCCTCCACACGCACACTTCTTAATCCTTCTGTTGTCACTTTCAGGGTAACTCTGGACCTCAGGGAGCCCCCGGACCTCAGGGTGAGGAGGGCAAGAGAGGGCCCACTGGTGAGGCTGGCGCCACCGGACCTGCTGGTCTCCGTGGAGCTAGAGTGAGTTTCAGACCATGGCCTCTAACAGCCATGTGCCACCAATACTGCACTAAGAGCCCATGGTATTTGAACCTCTTTGTTAATGCCTGTGTGACCTGTGTAGGGTGCTCCTGGCAGCCGTGGCATGCCTGGTACTGAAGGAAGAACTGGACCTATTGTAAGTACACAACATGCAAATCCCCTTAGAAATCTATAAAGCATTTGTTATGTCATGAACTAGTAACCTCATAATGCATCTCTACTGTCCTTCCATGTAGGGTATGCCTGGTGCTCGGGGTGCTACTGGTGCCGGTGGACCCCGTGGACCTCCTGGAGATGCTGGCCGTGCTGGTGAGCCCGGACCAGCTGGTGCCAGGGTGAGTCCTTGCCTCAGAGCTCATGTTTACCCTTGCCAGACTCAAGCTTGTCGGTGACTTTGACTGGTGTTTGATTTCGTAGGGTCTGCCAGGTAGCCCCGGAAGTGGTGGACCCCCAGGAAAGGAGGGACCTGCTGTAAGTAAACCAACATTTTACTCTAAAGTACACCTTTCAGACCTTTTCTTTAAGGTTATATTTGCTCCCAGCATTACCTCAATGAAATCATAACTGACACTGTTTTTTTTCTCCAGGGTCCCTCTGGACAAGATGGCCGTGGTGGACCTCCTGGCCCAACTGGACCTAGAGGCCAGCCTGGAAACATTGGATTCCCCGGACCCAAAGGACCTGGTGTAAGTATATTTCCGAGAGAATGGAATCAAAATATCATAGTAATGCCTAAGGAGAGCTGTATCTTTTATTGATTGTTTGACTAGTTAATCTCAACATGTGTTCCACCTGTTTTTCACTTAAGGGCGAGCCTGGCAAACCCGGAGAGAAGGGAGCCTCTGGCCCCACTGGACTGAGAGTACGTCAAACACACTCGATTTGAAATCAAAGCAAACATAACCGTCTGCAAATATACAACCGAGGAACTACTGTCAGTTGATGGCAACATATTTTGACCCTTTGTTTAGGGAGCCCCTGGACCTGATGGCAACAATGGAGCAACTGGTCCCGCTGGACTGTCTGTGAGTGTCCTTATCCACAGTACTTGAGCAACCTCTGATGAGATTTTATATCACTTCAGTACGTTTGTCATTCAATAGTGATGACTAAGCTATTTCTAACCTTTCTGTTATAGGGTGGTCCTGGTGAGAAGGGAGAGCAGGGACCTTCAGGAGCTCCTGGTTTCCAGGTTTGAAGCTTGTACTAAACTTGCACTTAAACTCTACAATGGATTCCCACTCATGAATACGTACTTGTCCATAGTTTATTGCTGCTGCTAAAATTGCGATCAAAACTTTTTCAGGGTCTGCCTGGACCCGCTGGACCTGCTGGAGAGGGTGGCAAGCCCGGAGACAGAGTAAGCACGTAGATGCACACAATATAGCATCATCAAACTACAGACATTTTGGTAACAGTATCAGTGCTGTAGATCTCTGACCAACCTGTCATCTCTCTGTAGGGAATCCCAGGAGACCAGGGAGTATCTGGACCTGCTGGTGCCAAGGTGAGCACACCTGTCCAGATCACTGGCAGCACTACGGCTTGTGCGCACACTGACTGGTTGTCAGTGGTTTAATTCACTTTAAACCAGTATCAACAGCTTCCTAAAAAAAAAAAAAATAAATAACAGAAATTGTTGTCAGTGAAACACAAAAGATCTGAATAACATCTTCGTGTTTTTCCTGTAAAAACTGACAATATATCCATGTGTTTTCCTCCAGGGAGATCGTGGTAACCCCGGTGCTGCTGGATCTTCAGGACCCCAGGGACCAATTGGACCCCGTGGACCTGCTGGAGCCCCTGGTACTGATGGTGGCAAGGTAAAACAATGTAACACATTTCAATTTGAATGCACATGAGCGGCGATCAAAGAGGGCAGATCAAATTTGATGCATTTGCTGTTGGTCAGTGTCATTCTTATAAGTGAAAAAAAAATTATTACTTTAATACATGCAAGTTTGTTTCTTTGTTTTTTTTCAGAGAATTAGCTGTATTATACAGCAATGTAACCGTTTCTTCTGTCTGTTTGCAGGGAGAGCCTGGTGCTGCTGGAGCTGCTGGTGGTCCCGGACCTCAGGGACCTGGAGGTATGCCTGGTGAACGTGGAGCTGGTGGTACTCCTGGACCCAAGGGAGAGAAGGTACTTTGTTTTATTATCATTAAATAGAAATCTACCACCTTCATTTAATTTTCCATTGAGAATGTATTGGTCCTTCTTACACCATCACCCCCCCTCTGTTGCTCAGGGAGAGAACGGACACAGAGGCCCTGACGGTAATGCTGGCAGAGATGGAGCTCGTGTAAGTTTCCAGTCTTACTTATGTGCTTCACATGGCATTTATACCTATTGATTTTGTTTGTCAGACAGTTTAGGTCAGAGTTCTCTTCTCAGTGCCCTGTTTTTCTCTTTCAAGGGTATGCCTGGACCTGCTGGACCCCCCGGACCTACTGGAGCCAATGGTGATAAGGTAATTCATTGCAATGTTTATTCTTTTTAAGAACAAGTAACTGACCGAAATCACTACCAAATAGAATATGTATTTTTTTTAAATTTCTTGAACTGCGAAAAATCACACGTATACTGGATTTTAATGTGTCCAGTTTAAAAATGGCTGCCACTAGTCAAGATGGCGGACCGCATCAACAAATTACCTCCAGTCAAACGAGTCACTCACCTGTCATTATAGAAGTGCGAAAATATTGCTAATCAATAATTCTGGATTAGTTTCCTCAGTCTTTCGACTTTTTAGTGACAGAAATCAAAATAATATACCCTTCAAGTTGGGTCACCTCTGAACCTCTAGCTCAATACTGCCCCTTACTGGCCATCTTTTGAAACTGCAGCAATGACTCTCTTGCAACTCAAAATTATACTTTTTAGCAAGGCTGTAATAATTTAGGATTTTACATTTATTTTTATTTTTTTGTTTTGTTTTTGTTAGCAGTCTTATTACTTTTAATGTATTTCTGTTTTTCTTTTTGTAACTTCAGATTTTAAATAATCTGCAAGAGTGTTGAATAATAACAACTGATCAAAATGCGTTTAGAGAATAGATAAACTCCCATCCATCATTCCAGTGAACCTCGCTGGGCAAAACCCCTTTAGGAAAAGAAGATGGGCAAAACACGTTTTGTGATTATTGTACTTGTTCAGAGTCAATGTCCACTTAGTCCACAGACTGAAGACAAACATGGGCGTAATATGGCCCTAGTCAGAAGACATGCCACATTTCTTGAGACTGAGGAGTCTGCAAGAGCTTGATGTAAAAATTAAACTGAGATATAAACTGCTCTATAGACTTCCAATTTTGATTATTTTACTAGCATAATGTAGTTGAGGTCCAGCAACTTTAAATGCAGCGGGATGTCTGACATCATTAAGTTAATAACGAAATGAATTAGACATTAAAAGTACACATTTATCTGATACAAACAACTGGGAAATTATGTCTCAGCCCAGGAAAACAAAGGAGCAATTTTAGGTTGTTTGTTTTTTTTGTTTTTTGGGTTTTTGTTTTTGTTTTTTTGTTTTTGTTTTTTTTTGTTTTTGTTTTTTTTTTTTTGGGGGGGGGGTTGTATTTGTTATCTATAATAACCTGCAGCAAAATATACCTAACAGACATGAAATATCAACGTCTACTTACAATTTTAATGATATGCTACCCTTTTTCATTCTTTTTAAACTGAAATCAATTTTGTTGAATGTGTTTCACTGCAACAGTCGGGGCAGGAAACCAACAGAACCAAACAGAATTAAGAAAAAACTCTCTTTAGGTGTGCACCATTCTGTACAGTGAATCGAGATTTTGAAATATTGGTTTTTAACTTGACTGTTGGCCACAATGGTTCCCTGGTTTGAATCCCATTTGCAACATGAAGGGCATCCAGCATATAACCAGGTTGAGTCTTTGGTGCAAGTTGCAATAAATATACATACACTTTTTGATTAGTTAGTCATAAATTGGTGAGAACAATAGTTCTATGAATAGACTGAACCAAGTAAAGAAACATGTTTTTTCCTCTCATCCAGGGAGAGAGCGGTGGCTTTGGACCTTCTGGCCCTGCTGGACCTCGCGGAGGCTCTGTAAGTACTTGTGCTTGACAATCAGAGAAATGATCAATACTCGCAAATCCTTTACATTCAACTAAGAGTCTCACATCGCTTCTTGTTGTGCGCAGGGTGAGCGTGGAGAGGTTGGCCCAGCTGGAGCTCCCGGATTTGCTGGACCCCCTGTAAGTACACAGATTGTAACCTAGAAATACTCAATACACCGTGCACACATACACATCAAGACGTTAATCCATCGTGTCCTACATCTACCTACAGGGCGCTGATGGTCAGCCTGGAGCAAGAGGAGAGCGCGGACCTTCCGGAGGAAAGGGAGAAGTTGGACCCGCCGGCTCTGCTGGACCCGCTGGACAGTCTGGACCTCCTGTTAGTACCACTCATAGCATTCACACACATACATAACAAAAAATGGAATTTCACATGGTCCACAGACCAGTGAAAAAGTCAATTAGCCCTGGGATATTATGGTATAAGGGTTCATGTTTATGTATCATGATGAGATATGAATATACTGACATATAACTGTGTCCAATTTTATTTTCCTTTTTTTTCTTTTTTTTTTAATGTCTAGGGTCCCTCTGGTGCTGCTGGACCTGCTGGTGCTCGTGGAGACACTGGCCCCGCTGTGAGTACTGAAACACATTTATACACACATGTAGTCACTGTCAAACAACCCAAACAAATAGCGAGAGTTACAGATGCTGGGAGTAGCCTACATTATGAATAAATAGATAACATTGAAAATATACTGAAGATATGACAACCACAACAAACAGGATACAGTTTATTTGAGTAAATTTTAAAAGAAATGTAACAGAAAGTGTGGCCATACCTCATGTTACGTATTAGTTTTAAGCACATGTGGAAAAAAAGACAACAATTCTGTTCATTTGATTACCTCTTTTAGTAGAAATTTTGCTATATTAACTCTTATAAGCCCTCACTTAACATATACCAATGATGACCTCTGTATTATTGGTTTTTGTGTTTCCGCTCAGGGTCTGACTGGTTTCCCTGGTGCCGCTGGCAGAGTTGGCCCTGCTGGTCCTGCTGTGAGTGGCGATTTCATATCCACCGTAACACACAGCATGCAAACACACATCAAATTATCCTACTTATCATCTCTTCTCCTCTCAGGGCATTGCTGGACCTCCTGGTCCTTCTGGATCTGCTGGCAAAGATGGACCTCGTGGTGCCCGTGGTGACCCCGGTCCCGCTGGACCTTCCGGAGAACAGGGAATGGTTGGCCCACCTGGTCCACCTGGAGAGAAAGGACCTTCTGGAGAGTCTGGTCCTCCTGTAAGTTGTAGCCTGGATAGAAGACTATCAGCCTGATAGTTAGATATAGATGTAAAGACCTTAAGATCTCTACGCTGACTGGTTGGTGAATAACTTTGTCTTGATGTGTAGGGTCAACCTGGAGCTCCTGGAACTTCTGGTCCTCTTGGACTTCAGGGATTCGTTGGTCTTCCTGGTGCTAGAGGTGATCGTGGTTCCCCTGGTGGTGCTGGTACAGTGGTGAGTACCTGTTATTATTGATCGTCTTTTCGGGATTAAATCCATGTTGAATTAGTGTGTGGCAGACTTCACACTAATTTTCTATGTATCATATCACAGGGAGAGCCTGGTAGAGTTGGACCTCCTGGTCCCTCTGGAGCCCGTGGACCCGCTGGCAACATTGGTCTGCCTGGTATGACTGGACCTCAGGGAGAGGCTGGACGTGAGGTAAACATTTAACATTTGTATCAAACAATAATATTTAAAAAATCATATATATGAAGAGAGGAGTACTAAATGTTCCCACTCAAACGGGTGGTTGTTTCCTCAATCAATAAAACTTGATTTATTCTTCTTTACTATTCACAGGGTAGCCCTGGCAATGATGGACCTCCTGGTCGTCCTGGAGCCCCCGGATTCAAGGTAGGGTTCACTTGTAGACATCTACACAGGTACAAATGCTCTGTGCTTTGGCCTGTGAGTTCATATATTATGTATGTTTTTAGGGAGACCGTGGTGAGCCTGGATCTCCTGGTGCCATGGGACTTGCCGGTGCCCCCGGACCTGCTGGACCCACCGGAGCTGCTGGTAGACCAGGAAACCGTGGAGAGACTGTAAGTCTTATCATAAATGCAATACAATTTTCAGGCATCACTGTATATGTCATTGTCTCATTTCAGTCATCCCTTAAACCTGGTCTTTCCTCATCTTTAGGGCCCAGGAGGTGCTTCCGGACCTTCTGGCCCCGCTGGAGCTAGAGGCGCTGCTGTATGTACCATTAACAAGTAGTCATGGGTGTAACAATCAAGATAATACTAGTCAATGAAAATAGTCTCGGACTCAACAAACTTGATGCTCATGTTTTTGTTCTTGTGTGTGTTTGTTTCAGGGACCTGCTGGAACTCGTGGTGAGAAAGGAGGTGCCGGAGACAAGGGAGAGAGAGGCATGAAGGGTCTGCGTGGACATCCTGGTCTGCAGGGAATGCCTGGACCTTCTGTGAGTCCAAACAATAACCACAAGCCCATATCGTTGTATATTTGTTAAGCAACATGGATGAAAAAAAATTTGAAACTGAAAGATTTTGTAAACAATGCAGAAAAAAAGTCTTTCTATCTTTCAGTAACGTGCTTCCTCTTCTCACAGGGACCATCTGGAGACAGTGGACCTGCTGGATCAACCGGACCTGCTGGACCCCGAGTGAGTGCCTACATATACAAAATCTCTATATATATATTTTTTTTTTCTTCGTGGATCCACTGAGGTGTCAGTGCAGCCATTGTGAGTCATATTGAGAACAATAGCATAACTAGAAAACAAATTTCATAATAGGATATTGCATTCTAACAGGATGAAGGATACTCATAAATATACGGTATACATTCAACATCAGCACCAAATTCAAGATGTACACTCATTTAAAGCTGTATATAATGCAGAACATTTGATCTCCTAATGTAATGTTCTCCTCTTCAGGGACCTGCCGGACCCCACGGACCCCCTGGTAAGGATGGTAGAGCTGGCGGCCATGGTACAATGGGCTCTCCTGGTGCTCGTGGACCCCCTGGATTCTCTGGACCTTCTGTAAGCTCATCTTTATTCTCACAACTTCTCCAGCTTTTTGACCATGACATTTAGTACTTTTGTCAAGTAGAAAGTTTAATCTTATATTTATAAAAGCATCTCCTACCAATGTTTCACAGTTATGCAAATGTACATTTATCATCTTCTTCACCTTAGGGTCCTTCTGGACCTCCTGGTCCTCCCGGACCTCCTGGCCCCTCTGGTGGCGGATATGATGTCTCTGGATATGATGAGTACAGAGCTGACCAGCCTGCTCTGAGAGCCAAGGACTACGAGGTTGATGCCACCATCAAGTCTCTCAACACTCAGATCGACAACCTGCTGACTCCTGAGGGATCCAGAAAGAATCCTGCACGCACCTGCCGTGACATCCAGCTCAGTCACCCTGACTGGAGCAGCGGTAAGCTTGACATCATGTGATATTGCCACGATGCAAATGCAGTCCAACAAGCCCCAAACCCAGGAGGAAAAACAAATGCACTTTCTCATGAACTATCTCTTGGTCCTATCCAGGATTCTACTGGATTGACCCCAACCAGGGCTGCATCAACGACGCCATCAAGGTCTTCTGTGACTTCACCACCCGCGAGACCTGCATCCACGCCCACCCCGAGAGCATCGCCCGCAAGAACTGGTTCAGAAGCACAGAGGGCAAGAAGCACGTGTGGTTCGGAGAGACCATCAATGGCGGTACTGAGGTGAGAGACACAACAATCTAAAATCTAAAGACTACACAAAAAAAAAGGATCAGAAGGACAACCAGAGTAACATCATCTTCATGCTCTTTGCAGTTTACCTACAATGACGAGACCCTCAGCCACCAGAGCATGGCCACTCAGCTGGCCTTCATGCGCCTGCTGTCCAACCAGGCCAGCCAGAACATCACCTACCACTGCAAGAACAGCGTTGCCTACATGGACGGTGAGAGCGGCAGCCTGATGAGCGCTGTGGTGCTGCAGGGCTCCAACGATGTGGAGCTCAGAGCTGAGGGCAACAGCCGCTTCACCTTCTCTGTGCTGGAGGACGGCTGCACTGTGAGTCGCTTTCTGCTACCTAAGTTGCATTGTACTAATAAATTAGACATAATTCAAAGTTTAAAGTGCAGTTAAAGCTTTGCTGTGTCTTTGTTGCTAAGCCTAATTATGCTATTCAGATCTCTAACCCGTCTTGTTGGTTCTCCATTCCTGCAGAGACACACTGGTGAATGGAGCAAGACAGTGATTGAGTACAGAACAAATAAACCATCTCGCCTGCCCATCCTCGACATTGCACCTTTGGACATTGGTGGAGCTGATCAGGAGTTTGGTTTGGACATTGGCCCAGTCTGTTTCAAATAAATAGACTCATGATAAATTAACACCGAAAAAGAGAGAAAGAACGAAAAAACAAAAAAATCTCTGCCCTTCTTTCTGTGTTTTTTTTTTATACTGAATTGCTGATTTCTCCCTGCACATCCACTTGCTTAAGATGGGCAACTATCGGAGAGGACTGAACGGACTGAAAGGAGCGTTTGTGCAATGCAAATTAATACAGAAACCCAAAGGGACGCGGGAAAACACCTTGTTGTGGGACAACATGTCATCATTTTGTAAAAAATAAAAGAAGTGTAATAAAAACGCTGAAAGTATGCATCACTTTGTGGTCTTTGTATATCTTCCAAAGAGGAGGTTTAAAACCACAATTTCCATGAAAAAAGGTTTAAACTACCTCATGCCTGTACTTAAAGAAAATACTATTGACGAAACCTGGGTCCACAACCGAGATGTTCAGACTTCTAATGCTTCAAGCTATGTCCCGTATCGGAAGGTGCTCATTTACTTGAAGCAGAGATCTATGGTGCTAATGCAGCTGTGGAGCAAACCACTTTTTTACTGTATTACTTTGTATTGAACTTTGAGGAGTCTTACATTCATTCTCTGATAACTCCCCATTTTAAGCAGGTGGAATGTTCCTAAATCTGATGTCTGTTTTTTTGTTTTGTTTTGTTTTTTTCAGTTGTTTTTTTTTCCATTTTTTTTTTTTTGTTTTTTTTGTTTAGGTTTTTTCACTCTTTTAATCCCATCCCTAGTGTTCATTCTGACAGCACAAACTTCACCCACTTCTGAATGGTTTTTTAGGCGGCCTCTCTCTTTCCAAAAAAAGAAAAGAAAATGACACCACAAAGTCTATTGTACCTATTTTGTATATGTGAGATGTTTAAATAAATTGTGAAAAGTTCTGAAATAAAGCATGTCCAATGTTCCAAAACACACACTGCAGTGACTTAAGTGCTTTTATGTTTCAGTTGACACCAGTCAAGGTGTGTCACTGTATTTTGGTTTAAGTTTGGCTAATAATTTCAACACTGTCATTGACATGAACATCTTTCTATTCTAGAAGCACAGCCATATCGAGATTTACCTCCCCCTTTATCGTGCTCCTCAACGGTACATCCAGTTTCAATGTACAGTATTTTTTGTTTGCCACTGTCAATGCCAATGTGTGATTACTAACGTGCATTGTGTTTTGTAAATATGCATCCTATCATGTTGCTTTTTTTCCCTGCATAATACAGCTTTTGCATCCAAATAAATTTCTGTGATTTGGATCAAGGGTTGAATTGCGGTGCTGAGTGAATATAGCCATTCAGTGTGATAACAGAGCAGTATTAGTGACATTATTTCTTATCTCACTTAAAAAAAGAAGATAATTATCAATTTGAATATACCGATAATCTGATGCCGCCTTCTATTGTAGAGGAAGATTTGTTTAGTGAAATTGATCTTGGTAGTTGTCAGACTGCTGGCAGTACGATTTATCACCACTTGGTGGCAATGTTGCGTGTTCTTGTCAATGTGCAACAAATCCAGGCTTTACAAATATACGCCTGCCAGATCTTTCAAGTCTATTAGGCGTTCGAGTTAAAAGCAGTATATATGGGTTGATGTGTTATGCTTAAAACTGCAGTTTGTACTTAGCCTTTATTAGTGTACATAATAAGACTACACAAAATACTATACTTCTCAAGAGAGCTAAAGTCACAATTTTGAGATTTTAAAGCAGCAATAACACATTATTTAAGGTGATGAAACTACATTTACTCTCACACAGTATTGAGATATAGTACATTTATCCTACAATATAATTTTGGCAGATTGTATTGTACTTTCTTATTTTTCAAGTATATTTAATTACCTCTTGGAAAAAGTATTTCTCCAGCTTATATTTGAATTTGAACTACACGTACTAGAAACAGTGTGCTGCAGTGCAGTGCAGTTTCCACTAAGCAGTTGGACATCTCAAACAGAAATATAACTGGATCAAACTGAAGAGTCAGGAGATGCCTGTTTTCTACAATGGTCTAATAGACCTTCTGATTGGAATAAGAAGCACCACTGTCCCATTAACACAGAAAAACAGAACCCCGTCTCCCGCTTTTTTTCTCATAGTTATGAGAACATTATATAGACAATTCAGATAAACACATTGAAGCACACTAAAGGTTCAACACCACCAACACTTGACCCACACCAATGTGCATTGGGCCATTGTGCTCCACACACTATTGAAACAGTTTGAGCAGAAAAAAAACTGTGCAAGGCTCCTCTTTATCAATTTTAGTTCGGCTGTTAATACGATCCGGCCTTTCAATTTTCAAGCCAAACTACATAATCTTGGACTGAACATCTCACTGTGCAACTTGACCATGGACTTTTTAATGAACCGAACGCAGAATGTCAGAGTAGGCAAGCACACCTCCTCCACTCTTTTACACTGGGACACCCCAAGAGTGTGTGCTTAGCTCTCTGCTCTACACTCTGCTCACACATGACGGCTCTGCCTCCCTTTCTTGCAATCTCATTGTTAAATTTTGCCGACGACACCACAGTGTTCAGATTCGTTAACAACAACAATGAATTTCTACAACTGTGCGACACAGTCTGTGCCATCAATAGTGTTCTGACATATTGATTTCTGGTGTGGTTCCACAGCTGCACTATGGCCTAACAGCAGGTGGTAAAAACAATGGGGAAAATCAGTGGGGTCACTCTTCCTGAAATCAGCACCTTCCACACCACCCGCTGTCTCAAGAGAGTGCGTAACATCCTGCATGACCAACACCATCTAGCTCATCACCTTTTCCACCTTCCACTCTATGGCATAACTGTTAATCTTGATGTGTATCTAGTGTTTGGTAAGTGTTTTCTTCAATCTGTTATTGTTTGTTTTACAGTACAGTAGTGTTTTATCTAGCAAGGCTGACATGTTTCCCTGATGAACTGGTCTGGTTGGCTACTTTTCTGAACCCTTGACGTGAGATGTTTTGGATTGCTGATGGTGTCAGCGAAAGAGGCATTGTCAATACACAAAGATAAAGAAATACAAAAGTGCTTTGTGCAAAGCAACAGAGCCCGTTTTTGACATTACAACACTGTGCAGAGAAGCCTTCTCAGCACCAATGAGAGTAATTTAACTTTTGCAGCTCATGCATAAAATATTCTTCATGAAATCAGAAGTCACTGCCCTGTTGCCAATTTAAACTTCCATTTAGCTTTGCCTGTCAGGAGTGAAGCTGTGAAGTTATTCGTCTAAGTAACAATGCCACAAAGCATTTAAAAAAAATGATAATCTTTCCTCAGGGAATTACAGTCCGGTCTGATAGGCCCCACCTTTTTGAAAGGTCTACATGGAATGCTTTTTTTGTTTCACACGTAGACATAAATAACGCCTCATACCGTGCTAGGATGATGCAGCAACGCCGCCATATTGGATGGGGCATCTCACTCTCCGGTTGCACCAGTATCCTGTGTCAACTTAAGTTAACGCAGAACGAGCAACTTTGCGCCGAGCCGATTGAACCAGGCCAGTGGACCTTTCTCAGCCTTTCAGCCTGAAATTATACTTCAGCCCGATGATGTATTTATATTTGATAGCTTCTGTACAGCTGTGAGTATCATGAGTCTGCTCTGATTATAATCTCTCCCTGCAACTCTTTTTAGCATTCTTCTCACATACACACTTGTTCTATGTTATAAATAAACTAAGTAAAAACTGCGTGGTATGTGTTTGTGCGGGTGTGTGTGTGTGTGTGCATGCTTGTGTTCTGGGAACACTAGGATTAACCATTATTATATTCGTACTACGCTTTCCTTAGAAGAATTAAATGCATTGGAGGTGCAGGGTGCCCCACCCACGATGCCCCACCCACGTCGCGCTGCGACGTCAGCTCCAGTCTTTTTTTTGCACCAATCAATGCGGTGTGTCCTTATAATAAAGGATTGTTTTACTTTACGTCCGTGTATGCATGCGTCTCTCCTTTTTTGCACGTTTTTATTTTCTGGTGTTTGCATACACTTTTTTCTTTTTTTTTAAATCTGGACTTAGAAGAAATCAGGCGGCGATTCACTAATTTGAACAAAAAGAAAAAATAATTTAAAACAAAGGTTCTTAAAAGTTGTGAACTGACTTTTAACCCAACGTAAGGAGTCATGGAGGTTTGCACCTGCTGTTGGCAGTGATGGCGAGTCCGCAAAGGGAGGCGGTGGGTCCGCTGGAGCAGCCGCAGCAGTCAGAACAGCCGAAGTGGGGGGAGGGGGTGTTGCAACCGGAGCAGCCGGGGCTGGCAGATGGTGCAGAGAGCGAAGCGCAGCCGACAGACTGGACAGCTGCTTGTTGTCATGGAGGAGCAAAGATGGCGGTCCTGGCCTATAGCCTAGGCAAACGCGAAATAAATCAACATTTCACCGTGAGAAATGCCAAACTGATATCGCTGCTGCTCGTTGTTTTCCTCCTCGTGTTCCACGCGGCTTCGAGGTATTATGGAGGTGAGTGCTCTTCCGTTTGTTGAACTTCGAGAGGATGCAGCCGCTCGAACACTTGACACACGCCAGTGCTAACGGCAGCTAGCGCCCTGCTTGGATTTTTTCTGTGTTCTTTCCTTGTTGGTCTACACAATGCTGTTTTTCTCACATTGCCTGTTTGCTATTTATTTAGAAGGGGGCTGGGGTGTAGAGATTGAAAACCGTGGAGCAGATTAAGACAGAAGCATGCCGGGACAAGTCGACTTTGTCCGTGCGGCTAGCTGCACAAAGCAAGCATTATCTGTGTTTACATGCTGTCAGAGCAACACGCCGTGGCCGCGGTCTCACTTCTCAGGCATTTTGTGTGTTGTTTACGGTGTACAGCGGCATTGTATACCAGTCACTCCTGTGCTGTGAGTGCTGTAGTTTTTAAACCTGTCTCGGCAGTAAGTCACTGGATTTGATCATGTGTCTTAACTGATTCAACAAGTCCTGTTGTCTTCATTCAGTCTGCTGTGAGATGTCTGAAACCAAATATGCATCGACTCAATGTTCCCATTACTTAATCCCCCTTTAACTTCAGTGGTTTGCAGGATTTCTAAAGATGTCTGCTTCTTGTGTCTGCTCTCTGCCCAAATTTGCATTTCCTCATTGGGAAGACTTCCTGGCACAAAAGACTGGACCACTTACAGTCATAAATACTTGGACATGTATTGCCATGATTACACTGAGACTTATTTACAGAAGTATACTTTATATCTACCAATTGTGCTGCAAAGATTGGACTTTGTCCATTCCATGAAAACTGGGAACTTGGTGTGCACACTGAGCAGCTGCTTTGTCCGGATGATGACACTACATGCACAGCCTTCACGCACGCCTGTTTCTATGGGTGGTTTCTGTTGCAGATGGTTCCATTCAATTTGTACACAAATGAATAGCTGGATAGATTTCTGCTGGGACTAAATTGCCTATGGCTTAATTTTGTACCATGGCCCTCAAGCCTTTATTAGTTCTTTTGACAGTACTGAATGAAAAGCTAGAGCACTATTGAGACAGCAGGTTCTGTCATGGACTAAAAAAAAAAAAAAAAAAAACTGAGTGAAAGCAAGATAAGGGTTTTTTTTGTTTGGCCTGACTGGGGATTTCTCTGTATCTCCAGGCGGAGACTCATGTGAATGGCTGCTGTCCAGAGGACGCTTCTTGGGGGAGAATGTATGGCAGCCTTATGGCTGCATGATGCACAAATACAAAAGCAAGTGAGTGACCTTAACCATAAAGATACTTTATGTAGCATTCATTCCAACTTGTAGCAGAAGTGTGTATATGTGTGACGGAGCTGACTTTAAGAAGAAACTCCAGAATTTAGATAGTTTACATAAATATTATTTTAAAATAAGATCCCAGCTTGTTCTGATTGTAAATTGCTATGATGCTAATAATCACATGAAGCATCTCCTGTCCTTACCACTATTGTTCCTTTACAGTGAAGCCAAAAGCTGCCTCGCTGAAAAGCGAGTGGCCTTTCTTGGTGATTCACGAATCCGGCAGCTTTTTCACTCCTTCATTAAAATTATCGACCCTGGGCAAAGCGGGGATGCTAATAAGGTACCTTTCAAAAACAGCAATGTTCTTTTTTTTTTTTTTTACCCCAAGATAAATAGCACACAGAAAGTTTTGGTTGTGTGTATCAGTCTTAAATATTTAATTTGGATTGTTATTTTAGTGCAAGAGTGTGTTCTGAGTTGATTGTAGAAAATTTAGAATTTCACCTGAACTTTTTTTTCATTTATGGAAATAAGTCCCTCTTTTTCCACCCACACACCTTTTGAAATTTAATTATTGTGTTCGTATACAAGAAGGCGCAAAGTTGTTGGTACTGAAAAATGTTTAAACATCAATAAAACACTAAATGATTGCCCTGAAGGACATAGAAAATTGAGCAATTTGATTCAAAGAAACAATGCAGCAGTGTCTATTTTGGTTTTAATGTCACGTGTGAATAAATAGTAACAGAGTTTCTTTTTATCTGCATGCTATGTCTGAAGCAAAAGGACATTTACTTTGAAGAAAAGAGTCACTCGGTGAATGTGGTGAGCTATTTCTGGATGACTTTTTGTCTTGTGTCCTCATTTACTGAAAACATACTTTGATATAAATCTTAATCAGTAAACAATCTTATTTTCCTCAGGACTTTTTGTGGCATCCAGAGGCCAATAATTCAATGAAGGAGCGCCTGATATCATTGTCCCGGGTAAGTAGAGATACCAGGTTCTGTTAATAACGTGGGTGCTGCACTGGTAATTAAAGCCAGTTCCTGTTTGTTATGGCGTTATAGTTTGGCTTTCTTTTCAGTAATCATTGTTTTATTGACCTACAGGAAGCTTCCATAAAGCCTGATGTCATCATCCTTGGAGCTGCCACAGTAAGTTCTACGTTTCTTTACAATGCACATTTTACTGTCGACAAACAAACGCTGGCGGCTGAAGTATGTCAGTCTTAATCTTTTTAATTAATCTGCTTACTACAGTGGTCGATCAAGTTAAACAGTGGCAGCAGCGAAGCCCTCCATCAGTACAAAGCCAACCTGACAAGCATCGCTGTGTATCTGGAGAGGCTTGCCGACTACGGAGAGGTTTACTGGGCCCTGCAAGGTGAACTCAGCCTCAATATAAGAGCTTTTTATGATCCGTCATCTCGCTGCAGCAATTCATCTGTCATTCAGTGGCTTTTAAGTGAACAAATCAACCTATTTCTGGTTTGGCTTTGGAGAGTGTTTTTCACACTGCTTTAAATTCCAAGTGTCTCATTAAAGCTCGACAATGAAATGTCAGTGTGGTCACACACCCAGTAAAGATCTTTTTTTTTTTTTTTCTTCATGTGCTTCTTTAACTGCCACCATGTCCCCATTGTGCAGACCCTGTAAATGAGAAGGTGTTAATTGAGGCCAGGAAGATGATCACCAACCAGCAGCTGGAGCTGTACAATGAGGCGGCAGCGGACGTTCTCAATAGCAGCAAGGGTAATGGCCGATCTCGGGTCAAGGTGCTGGCTGCATGCCGGCAGGCTGCGCTGGAGACAATCAGCCAGTCAGAAGATGGTTTGCACCTGCCCGAGGGCACTAGGGATGTGGTAAGAAAGACTTTTATTTGGTCTGAATATTTGTCAAACCGTCTTTTACATGGCTGAAGTTTGGGAAAATCTTTTTTTTTTTTCAGACTAAATCCTTTCAGTTGCATTGAATTAAAAACTTTTCAGATGATTCCAAGTTCCATTCAGTTTGACATGCAACCTCGCCTCCTTGTTACTGTGCTCATTCTTTCTTATCTTGCGGTCAGGGAGCGATGGTCCTCATGAACTCCGTGTGTAACAAGCTGCTGAGGCCCATCGATGGCTCCTGCTGTCAGACCTTACTGCCTCCCAACGTCCTCCAGAAACTGTCGGCGTTCTTCTTCCTGAGCGCGGCCGTGATTTTCCTGGTCCTTCACGTCCTTGGCAACAACCGCCACCGCCGCCATGTGCCCCCCGACGTGGAGAGCCTGGAGGAGAAGAAGCCAGCGAGCGCAGCCGCCCCCTTCGGTCTGAAGGCCCCATTCCAGGCCCTCTGCAGGATGGGTGTCATCATGGGCTATTTTTACCTCTGTGACCGAGCAGACGTGTTCATGAAAGAGCAGAAGTTCTACACACACTCCACCTTCTTTATCCCGCTCATCTATATATTTGTTCTGGGAGTGTTTTACAGCGAGAATACAAAAGAGGTAATAAATTACAACTCAAAAAACCAGTCTTATCTAAAGAGGAAATGAAATCAGGCTTACTGATGATCTACACATTCATTAAAAAAAAAATTCTGTTTTTTTTTTTCTTTATCTTTCATAGACCAAACTACTTAACAGAGAGCAAACGGATGAGTGGAAAGGCTGGATGCAGCTGGTCATTCTTATCTATCACATATCTGGAGCCAGTGCTGTGAGTCTCATCTTCTCATCAGCACTGTGTGCTGTAAAATTTCAAAGTCTAATGATCATTTGTGTCTTTCAGTTCATTCCAGTGTACATGCATGTGCGTGTACTAGTGGCAGCGTACTTGTTTCAGACCGGCTATGGACACTTTTCCTTTTTCTGGCTCAAAGGAGATTTTGGACTTTATAGAGTTTGTCAGGTATCTACCTCAAGTCGTTCAGTAATCATTTACTGCAAACATTTACTAATCACACAATCAGTATTATTATTGTTGCATTGTTTTCTAAACACAACTATATTACACATGAATTCATAAGAGACATGAGTCAGCTGTATCTGCTTTTCTTCTTTCACAGGTGCTTTTCCGTCTCAACTTCCTTGTGCTGGTGCTTTGTGTGGTGATGGACCGCCCATACCAGTTCTATTACTTCGTCCCCTTGGTTACCTTCTGGTTTGTCATCATTTATGCCACTATGGCCATGTGGCCTCAGATCCTCCAGAAAAAGGCAAACAGTAGGTGTTACATGTTTGCGTTTGACTTATTCAAATAAGGCAGCAACTGCAACACCCTTTAGGTTATTTGTATTGTTAATAAGAAGCACCATTCAGACACAGTGGTTCACAAGGAAATATAGGAAATGCATTAAAACAAAGTAATGAAGAAAGGCATATTAATGAGTAGAAAATAGGTCAAATCTATTGTTTAATGGATAAGCTGAGCAAATTGGTCCTGATTTAAAAGCAGTGAGTGTGTCAGCAGTCCTCAGGTGTTCAGGAAGTTTGTTGCACAGGTGAAGAGCGTAAGAACTAAAAGCTGCTTCACTTCGTTTTGTCTGACTTTTTTAGTTTAGGTCTGAAACATTTAGTTTCAGACCTTAGGGGTCTGAAAGTTTTATATATTCTCTAAGCAAGTCTGAGATATCTCCAGGCCCGAGGCAATTCTGAGCAAGTACATTTTCACGGGGATCCTTTGATACGCAGACATAAATCAAACTGGTCTGTCCTGTAGCACCCACTTAAGAAATCCCTGAAAAAAAACACAGTCACTTAAACGATCAGGGACGATACTTTGTCAGCTTGTTAACAAATGTCTGGTATGTGAGAGGTGTCAGCATTGGCTTTGTGTCACCTTTAATAACTAGCTTGTTTGGCAAACACACAGAATGGCTGCCACAGCCTGTTGGGGGTAGGTTTTCAGGTACCCAGTCGGTTAGAAGCCCACACCAATGGTCAGCGAACCACAGTGCAAAGAAATAAAATTGTTCTGAGAAAGACATTCCGGCTTCACAAGAATTTGCAAACAGGCTGTGATTTTGGTGAGCGACTTATTTGATTGTAGATTAACTGTCATATGTACACTCATTTTGAAGTCATCAAGTATTGAAATACTCCACAAAAACAACTTGGTAAACCTTTTCAATGCTTATATATTTATTTATTTATTTTTAACAGGCAGTGGCATGTGGCACCTGGGGATCCTGGCAAAGTTACTGGTCCTCCTGCTGTTCATCTGCATCTTTGCCTGGTCACAGGTGGGTGAATGACATCACTGGTGTTTCCTGACATAGCGTTTATTGTCATTACAAGCTTTCATGATTTTATTAAACAAGGATTGTTTGACATTTTTTTCTGTGTAGTGCGTAACTTTTCCCTACTGTGCCCGCAGGTTGTTTTTGACAACCTCTTCTCTGTGTGGCCCATCTCCAAGCTCTTCGAGCTGAACGGAAGCATCCACGAGTGGTGGTTCAGGTGGAAGCTGGACCGATTTGTAAGTCAAATGTGTTTTCCTCTAGATGCACTCAAGTTTTCTCAAGTCAAGTTTTTAAAAAAAAAAAAATGAAGCGTTTGCCACGTTCCCCCGGAACAAGTTTGTCCTGAACTGGTTTTACTACCCCGTTGTGCTGCAGGCGGTGATTCACGGCATGGTTTTTGCCTTCATATATCTGGTGCTGCAGAAGTGTCAGGTGCTGACGGAGGGCAAAGGCGACGCTCTGTTCTCTGCCAAGATTTCCAACGTGCTCCTCTTCCTCTCTGTGGTGTCTTTCATAGTAAGATTCTGTTTGATTTCTTCTACATTTGCCCCTTGCAGCATCATTAACGTTCATTTGTACTTCAAAACAACATACAAAATGTGTATCTGCAACATCCACTCAGAAAAATGCAGTCAAACAGGAGTGGTGTCAACATTATCTACTTTGCAAGAGTTGTTGGTGTTTGACTGAACCACAGTGTTGGTTCAAGGGCTAGTTAATGATCAAACATGTATCCAACTCCTCTTTATTCGCTTCATTCCAGACTTACTCGATATGGGCCAGCAGCTGCAAAACCAAAACCGAGTGCAACGAGATGCATCCATACATCTCCGTGGTCCAGGTACTGCTGTGTGTTTTGTTGGAATGGCGTTCTACCATGAGTCAGCTCTGGTTGAGCCTACTACTTAATCATAGTCTGTAATATTTGGATTGCCTTTGGTTCAAGTCGAAGACAATATTATCCAGCTCGCTTCAAAGAATGAGTGCAATAACAAGAAAGTTTCCTTGGTGCTCACTGCCACATTGATTTCGGTGGAATGGTTAAAGGTGAAAGCTTTTCTTTCTATTGTTACTTGTGGCTCATAACGTCAGAAGACTGGAGTTTGACAATGAGCTTAGTGTCTTCTTGTTTGAGATGATTTTTTTTTGTTTGTTTTTCAGATTCTGGCCTTCATTCTTATCCGGAACATTCCTGGCTACGCCCGCTCTATATATAGCTCATTCTTTGCGTGGTTTGGAAAGATTTCCTTGGAGGCAAGTGTAATCTGTACATAATGGTGTCAAAGGGGATTTGACAAATATCCCTCCCATTGAATGTTGTGTGTTTGTCTCCCCCAGCTGTTCATATGTCAGTACCACATCTGGCTGGCTGCAGACACCAAGGGTATTTTGGTTCTGATCCCAGGTAACCCGTCACTCAACATCCTGGTCAGCACCTTCATCTTCGTTTGCGTGGCTCATGAGGTGTCCCTCATCACCAACGACCTGGCCCAGGTGGTCATCCCCAAAGACAGCGTGTCCCTACTGAAGAGGCTGGGCGCCATGGGGCTGGTCACTCTGCTGGCACTGCTTTTAACAAAGGAAAGCCAGGCCAGACCCGGAGCCTGATGAGACACCCCATGATAGGAAGGAGAAGGAGGGGGCGGGGTAAAACAAGACTCGGTAACTAGAGGAGCAAGCCCTGAGTTCATGGATGTGTGATTGTCATCTGTGGATGAAGCGTGTCTGTTTGCTGACCACACCCGAGCAGTTTTGTACTCTTTGACAGCTATGAAAGTCACGCACTGAAGGAAAAAAAAAAAAAAAAACAGGAAAAGGAGAACTATTCTTCCTTTTTTTTGAAAAGTGAAAACTGCAAGAAAGACGGGGTGAAACCCTTCACGTTTACATCAACTGGTCTCTGGATTTGAAGATGTGGATTCACGCTGGTCCAACACGCTTGTCCTCATCTCCAAATGTCCTGCGACGTGAATTCTTGCAGCGTCTGCTTCTATTCTATTTAGTCCAACGCACTAATGTTAAGTTCTTCTTGGTGTCATGGCATTTCTCTGGTCACCGCTCTCCGTCCACATGGCAGCAGCTGAAGGTGGTTTCACTCAGGTGCCGTAGCTCCGTAGACGACATATTCAGATATCTACTCGACTATTATGTCTAAAAAAAAAAACTGCGTTTTATTCTCAACATGACTGTACAATACTTCTGTGAACGCTGACGTAGTTTAGATATCTAAATATGCAACGTGTGGACCAACAATTGGCACGAGTGATCGAAAAGTGTCGAAGCTAAATTTAAAAAAAAAAAAGAGTGCAATTCAGAAATGTTTAAAAAAAAAAATCATTTGACATATTTTTGCTAATGTTTTTTGTGAATAATTTTAGAAATGTTTACCTTGTTGAAAGGCTCTGTGGTCACCTGCTATAGCTCGGATACTCGGTGATATGTACAGTATTTAATGACTTAAATTAAGCTTCTATTTTATACTTTTTGTTTTTGGCTTTTTTTTTTGTACTTTGCGCCCATGACTGCTGTTTGTGAAGGAAGTACGACAAAGATGATTTTATACTCCTCAAATGTCGGACGATGATCACCCGACGAGGTTTTTACACCAACCTGTACCGTTAGCGGCTCACTTGTCAATCTGTGTACAAGCCGCTGAGAGATTTAGTTTCACGTTGCACACACTCTTCTTTCGCAGACCAATCCACAGATCGACCAGTTTTTCTCCAGTGGTTTATCTTCTCTGTTCGTGCTCACATGTACCAAATCATCATCTGCGATGTAGCCGGGGGAGGGGGGCGTACTCTTCCTGCAGCGACAGTTCAAAACTACTCAGCGAAGGCACTGATAATATTGTCCATTGTCAGTAGAACGAAAAAGTACAAGCGAGCGGCGTCTCATCGCTTGTTTGTCCTCAGATATATGAAAGAGAGCACTTTTATTTTTTAGGATTTTTCTTTTTGTCCAAGTGTGATATCTAATGGGTTTAAAACACTATCAGTGCAGATATTGAATGCACTTCAGCACATTTTTTTAATTTTGAAAATACTAAAACATAATGATGCATACCGCTGTGAGACTCGAGCTACGTTAAATCTGAATTTTGAATTGCACATTTCAGCTACAGGTGTGTAGAAAGTTGTGATGGCCATCATTCTGTTAATTTGTGCAGCTTTTGTTAAAAAAAAAAAAAAAAAAAATGGGAGGGGGGTTCAATTTTTCAGTTCAGACTGCAGCTTCCGGGTCGTCATC
>OMNM01048620.1:0-25221 GCA_900302745.1 Parablennius parvicornis
CGGACGCGGCGGGCTTCTTGGCCGTGGCGTCCTGGTACGGGATGGTGGCGGTGGTGTGGAGGTCTGCGCTGATGAAACACTGGCTGCCTCTAATGTGGTCAACGCCCCGGACCAGGGCGTGACCACGGTAGGGCAGTGGGTAGCAAGGCTCCTCCTCCGTGATGGTGCTGATCCCGTCATTGCTCAGATATCGGTGCAGGATGTCCTGGCCTGCTTCAGAGGGCAGAGGTCAGTCGAGCGACCCACACGTCATCACATAAACACTCGAAGATACCGGGAAGGTTTTCAACAGGTCGAGGAACATTTCACACAGCGGAATCAAACATTTTAGTTCAGGGGCCACAAACAGTCCAATTTCATCTCCAGTGGGTAAAATGGAGAAATAATAACCTTCAAATGTAAACTTTTTTCTTTATTGCTGAGCTGAGGATGTGTGATGACAATGTCAACATATTTACAATTAGAAATTGAAAATGAACACAATCTCAACATAAAGCCAATTTAACTCAACATTCTGGTGCAGAATACAGTGAAATGTCCAGAAAACTCCTCTCGCTGTTGCATTCTGGTTGTTTTTACGAATGCACCCTAAGGCTAATGCTAGTTAGCTCTCATGGCAGCATCACTGATATCTCAGCTCAGGTCTCAGTGTTGCGTCTCCACTCTTCTGAAACTTGTTTTCTTTGAAATTTTGACAATGTGCTTGGTGGTTTGGCCGGACTGGAGCCTCTGGCAGGCTGGTTTGGGCCAAGGGCCTAATGTTTGACACCCCCAGTTAAATACCCAGAAAGAGACAAAGATTGAACCGCCAACCTTTTAGGAGGATAACACACACTTTAAAACCAGGGGCGTCATACATAAAGCCCGTGGGCAAAAAATCGGCTTGCGAGAAGCTCCAATCCGGCCAAACCACCAAGCAAATCCAAAGACAAATAACCAAAAATTTGATTTGAACAGTTTTTTTGGGGAACATTTCACTATGATTTGCACCTCGAAGTTTCATAAAAATTTACTTTATGTTGAAATTGTAGTGATTTTCTGTAGTAGGTGTTTGATTTTTGTATGCACATATAGTGTGCACCACAACAAGAACATTTAATGTTTCAATTTGAAGGTTATTAGGGCAATATTTTACCCACTCAAGATGAAATTGGAAAGTTGTGGCCTCTGAACTAAAATGTACATGAGTCTATTAAAACAGTGATTTTGTTTCCATTCACTGGTCAAAGGATGTACAATTCACACAAATCTCCACCAACACATCTACACAATACTGAGCCAGTCAATGTATTAGCAACAAGGTTAGTCTGCTAAAAACCTGACCTAGTAAAATTGGTATTAACATTTTGTAAGCATAAAGAGAACGATCCGTCTTGATGTGGTGTGAAGTGACGGAGCTCTTCGTGTCCTCAGGCTGTCTCGTCTTTGTTAACAGACTTTCTGAAACTTGTTTGGTCACTTAATGGTACAATTAAGACTCATTCAGGCCTCAGTGGAAAACAGTCGTCAACACACACACACACACACACACACACACACACACACACACACACACAATGAGCTCCATCGATGCCGTGGCAGCGTTCAGAGTTAATAATCGACGAGGTAAATATTCAGAGCACGCCGTGCGTCCTGTTACTGAGGCAGACAGACGCCGCTGCTTTACAGCAGGACTCACCTTTCCTTCCTCGCACTCCGTGTCGGGACGACGTGTCAGAAACGGCTGAAAACGCCTCCACGGGCATGGAGACAGGGCGAGGTTTAGCTGGAAGTGGAGAGAGGATTCAGGAAGCCAGATCACTGAGCTGTGAGTTCGTTGTGACGGACCCACGTTAGGAGGGACTGAGATGGGGGGAACTTACAGCGTGCGGAGGAGCGCTGTCTGAGGCGGACCGGGATTGGCTGGCTGGGTTCGGGCTGTGGACCCATGGACAGCCTGTTGTCCTCGACTGCAGAGCGCCGCCGCACGTTTGCATCCAGACACGAGTTCGGAGACTTGGGACGCATTTTGACCAGGGGAGGGACGTTAACGTTCCCGTCTCTGAAAGATAACGTGAAGACAGAAACAAAACAGTGGAGACTTGTCATTTAATGAGTTGAACATTCCAAATATAGGTTTATATTAAAAAAAAACAATTCAAAGAGCGAAAGGGAAACAATTTGTTCTGACAAGATAGGAGCTCTCACTTTGGGGCATATGGGGCTACAGGAGGGGGAGGGATGTACAAATCCAAGATGGCCGTCTTCCCTCTCTTCCCCGAGGCGTCCGAGGATTCGGCCTGTCGAGACCTGTAAAGACCGGGAGCTCCCTGAGAGGTCTGAGTCAAGACAGAGAGAAATAATATCAGCTTTTAGTTACAGGATTAACAGTATCGAAGTTAGAGCTGCACCGATACCAATACGAGTTCTGAGTCCGGTACTGCACGAGCTACTCGTAAAAGATCACATCATACAACCCGGCGAGTACTACGTGACGTCATTTGTCAGCAGCAGGTTAACAAGAGAGGAGGTTTAACTGCTCGGTGGATCCAGGAGGATTTTACTCCGCTACAAGCTAAAGGTTTTGGGGCTCACACCAGCGATGCTAACTGCTAAGCATGATTGATGCCTTGCTTACACGTTTTCAAATGTAAACGTGTAAACAGAGCTCTGTCGCTCGGCCTGCTGTCTACTGTGCTTAGATAGATGCTACACTGCCCGATGCGTACTATAGATGCAGTCGTACACTGGAGCCTTTAAGGCTGTTGGAGGTGGTTTACTGCAAAGTGTCGTTCCTGTAGGAAGTATGAATTACACTAAGTTCAATAAGGATTCATATCGGTACTCTGTGTCGGCAAAGGTTAGTACTCATACTTGTCCTTTAAAAAAGTAGTATCGGTGCATCCCTGATTGACATTTTACAAAATCAACAGTGAGAAAAGCTTTTCTCCAGCTTTTCACGGCTTGAGGAGGATTGATTGTTTTGCCCTAGATGAGCCGAGGAGACGTCGGCGCTGCTCGATAACCTTTGCAGTGAATGACGGAGCGACTTCACTGTTGTTTTTGAAAGCTGAGATTAGAGCGTGAGCTCATCAGCTGAGCATATCTTCTCCAAACACACACATCCTGCACCTCTATCAACACGTAGCCCCCCAATGTGGCTCTTTGAATGCACGATCGTCACATTGTGAACTAACATGACGTTTAGACTGTTTCCTTTCTTTTTTCTTTCTCAGGAAAAGGGAAGAAGAAGGGTTTCATTGTTCGGCCTCGCTCCTCAGAGGAGCAGCAGACCGGGCGTTTTCTGCTCCAATCACCAACAGGAGAAACTGAAAGCTACGACGGGGGATTAAAGCCCGCCAGGTGCAGCCCCGTCATGGAAGCACAGCAGTATACTGCAAAGTCCCACTGCTGAAGGTTTGAGGCTTCGAGAGCAATGGTGTCAAAAACATGTCAGTTCAGAGGCCACACACAAGCTCAATGTTAAAAATTGTCACAGAAAACTGATGTTTGAACATTGTAAAAATGGCGTCTTGGCGGCTCACCTGTACAAGCGGCGGCCTCCAGCGCAGGTTTTTCAGTGGAGCGGGAGCAAAGCTGCCAGAAGGTCCAGACGGCCTCTTTTTCACCACCAGAGAGACGCTGCCAGACTCCGCCCTCAACGCCTGCACCAGGTGCTTCAGCTGCCAGCCCACCTGCACCAATCACAGAGCAGAACTCAGAGGAAATCTGACAAGTTCATGGTTTATTCACCTTGCAGTTCAGAATCTAGTCCGACAGCAAATCCCCATTTATACCACGTCTTGAGTAAAGACGCATCATTTTTGCTATGGATTGTTATTACAGTGACTGTCAAAATAAAACTAACAAGTTCAGGAGAATCTGGACTGGGAGTCACGACACTGGAGAAAATCTACTGAGCATGTGCAGAAAAACTTTACGGAAAAGTTGTCATCTCCCCGTCCTGATTTCAGAGACCAAGTTTTCCCCCCGTGTCAATAGAAACTAAATCATAGTGGTTTCAAAAAGTTGCGTTTGTGCCCATTTCCATGGAGATGGAGCATTTTGAAAAAGCTGCATTTTCCTTCATCTCAAGATGGATTTGTACCGTTTTCAAAAAGTTCAGGTTTCCACAGAGACAGAACATTTTCAGAGGACCTTGAAGTTGAGAACTTCTCTGCTGTTCCCGGACAAACTAAACTTGAACAACCGATTCCCTCATTGACTTTTTATTCCAAAACAAAGAGAAAGACAGACTGTGACTCACCACAGTTTGTTTGTTGACCTGAACGACTTCGTCTCCAGCGTGAATCCTCTGAGTTTTATCTGCAGGAGACTGAACGACGGGCGGAGAATCAGTGTGGACAGACACTGAAGCATCGGCACAGGCAGAGGATTCATCCACACAACAAAGCTTGATTTCTTTAGAGTTCTGATGAAGTGGCGGCATTGTGATCAGGTATAATCAAATCTATCAACAGCTTTCAGTCAAAAGACCTCCCAGTAAACACGTCCATGTCTTCTTTTAACAGAATGAACATGATTAAAAAAAAGCAACACTTTGACGCCACACAACTCACGTTTTCTGTTGTGCCTGTGATGACATGGAGCCCGTCGTAAGTGGATTTGATGTAAATCCCCTGCAGGATGAAGGAGAGAAGCAGAGTTTATATAAATTTAAAGACGCAGAACTGTCCTACATAAATAAACCTCGTGGTTCTCAACGTGGGCTTTTCCTTTCTGGACCTCCGTGTGGTTCTGTTCTGCACTCGGTGCTGATTGTGGCTGGTGGTGCTGCACTAAACCACCCGTTAGTGTTTCTCAGGGGAAGTGGAGATGAACTGTGGCTTTTTCTTTTTGCAGCATCTCACGGCGGTGTGCCACTGATACACGTCTGTCCCGACTTTAGGTTTGTTTTTTTTAGCTGCGTGAGCTCACCAGTCCCTCTCCGGGTTTAATGTTGGTGATGTGGACCTCCTCCAGACGTGACATCTCGGTCTTTGATGGGTCTGTCGTCACATGGGCAGTCTTCTCACAGATACCGTTTAAAGCTCGAGACTGAAACAGACGGGAGAAAAAAAAAGAAAACGTTTGTCCCTGAACTCTTGTCGCAGTTTAATTCTTTGTTTCCACTGAAGGAAAGGACCACTGCTACAAACCGCTCGCTAGAATGTAAGAGCAACAACTTAGTAACTGACTGATATTCTGTGTTTAGTATATCAGCTCTGCCTACTGAAGTTTCTGTTTTCCAATTGATTAAATCTTCTGCTAACTTCCAGATTATAGAGCATCTTCCTTCAGGAGTGTGCAAAGCAGTAATGAAAACAGGGTAGACACTTTGAAGAACTGAATATTTATATATATTTTGAATTATTTCACACTACATTATTTCTTATTTACTACATGATTCCATATGTGTTCATTCACCGATTTGGAGCCTTCAGTGAGATTCTACTACATAAACAGTTAAGAAATAAAGAAAAAAACCTTGAAGGCGAAGGTGTTTCCAAATGTTTGACTGGTGGTGTAGATTACAGAAAAAACTAGAACGGGTACTTGGTAGAGCGCAGACCTTCGCTAACACCACATTTCTTTTTGGAACCAAGTTAGCATCGCTAGCATGTTAGCCGTTAGCTCACACTGATGCTAACTAGCCCGTCAGGTAGGTACATCACTGAAACACTGAGCAGTGGCACACAGATAAACCACTACCCAAGTCGATGCACTCAGACGGTGTTTCTGGATACTTGCTGAACTTAAATATCAGCTGCGAACTATCTGCTTCATATGGGATTACGAGTTTTTGGGGGATTTATTTGAGACAATTGGCCGTTAACGTCTCAATTGGTCCTTGAATGATGACAAATCCTCCCTGAAGATTTTACACAATTTGGGTTAATAGTTTTAGTAACGTATATAAATACATACAAACCAATAAATAAATACACAAAGACAAAAACTTAACCTTTACCCAACTTTAGTTGGCGAAGGTAAATATAGACATGTAGCTGCCGAACAGGAACTATGAATAAGCTCTTTGTAAATAGTGTCTGTTGTGTTTTCTGTTACTCTGTGTAGAGTTAGGTTGAGCCTGTACATATTAATAATAAAATAATTTATATTTTGTCTTATTTGATATTTAACTTTCTGTAAGTTCTATTCTATGTGACGCAACAATAAATTAATTTCCTTCTAGTATTTCTATCCTTTAATAATCAATAAAATGTCTAATTTTTTACATCAGATATGTTGTCAATGTTTTGCTTTCTGTGAAAGAGGAAGGCAGCGGCACTTTATTTTCCCCATGATTACTTTAAAATGCTGAATCACAAAGCCTGTGCAGCACTAAAGCCGCCTGACCCTGACCTGCGACATTTCAGTGGAACAGGAAGAGAAAACAATAGACCTGACGAGCTGCCACATGATAGCAGGGCATCGCATATCGTGTGTAAACACGGCTGAAGCTGTTGGAGGTGTTGTGAGTGCTGCAGGATCCCGAGGCCTGCTTGAACCGAGCCGCCGAGCCCTGAAGCTCCGGGTTCACAGGAAAACACAAACTGGCAGGAAATTACAAGTAAACCAGGAAAACACACTCCCCCGGAGAGTTAATTAATCCAGCTCCTTCTGTTGGCCTCTACTTTAGTTTCTTTAGCTTCAAGCTTCAGCTCAGCATGCGAGTCCTGTCCAGGCTTTATTTATCCTTACACTCCTTAAACATGAAAAAACGTATGGCATGAAATTTGGCGCTGTTCCTCCAACATGTGGCAACGCTGTGAGGATGGAGCGCAAAACTATTCACACTTTTTTGTTGGCTTTCATACTTCTTGTCTGTAAATTTCATTACATTTTTCACTCGGTGTCACAGTTTACTATGAACTGATACAAGTACTATATACAGCATTGGAACTGAGTAACATCCGCTTTTAATAGCCAATAACTAATATCCAACTTAATCCCGAGTGGGCTGGACTGATAAGATGGTGCCTTTAAATTTTAACTTTAAAGGTTTTTTGTAGTTTCACAGAGGATACATGATGACAATTTAACAATTACTGTAGAAAATGACAACAATCTCAACATAAAGTCTATTTTAATGAAACCTGGTGCAAGAAAATAGTGAAATGTCCAAAAAACACCTCTTGTAACTGTTGCATTATGGATGTTTTTACAAAGTTGCCCTGACAGCATGGCTTTGAGGCTGATGCTAGTTTGCTAGCATCACCATTATCGCAGTTCAGGTCTCAGTGCTGTGTTGCTACTCTTAAGAAATCTGTTAAAAAAAAAAATGTTTTCTTATACAATTTGCTTGGTGGTTTGTGTGGATTTGAAGTTTGACAGCCCTGCTCCTCCAAAACGAGCACAGGTGAAGTTAAACCAAAAACAACCGTCATGTGGCAAACTGTGAATGGATGTGGGACAGTAGAGTCAGGATTTGTGGTTTCCTGGTGTCTGCTCCAGAGCTCCAGGGCACAAAGTGAACATCCAATCATGACTTTTCTGTTCCAAATATGTCCGCCCAGTGATGCAGTGGTCAGGACTCTCGCCCAAGAGAACGAATGACCCCAGGTTCAAGTCTGGGTTTGGCTTGTGGGCCTTTGTGTGTGGATTTCATATGATCTCCCCTGTGCATACCTGGGTTCACTCTTGTTTCCTCACAGAGACTGAAAACATGCATTTGAGATTAATTGGCTCTGAGTTTGAACCATTTCAATACTGCAGATTGCTACCCTGCATATCAAAACCCTGCATATCAAAAACAAACATCAGCATTGCAAAAACACCCAAAAATACAGTGACATTATTTCAGGTAAAGGTAAAGAACATCTCTCCTGAAAGTGTCAACACAATTTGGAAACTGTCACGACCGGATCAACAACACATTTGCTCTGTGGAGACAACTTGGACAAGCTACCTAAAACGCTTTGCCAGAGACTTTTCAGGGATTTTCAGTCATTCTGGATTGCAGAACGGGTTAATTGTGTTAACATTTGAAATCAGATTATTCATGATGATATCAATGTGCATTAATGCATCGATTTTGGCAACCTTAGTACTGATTTATTTCATTTTTTGAAACCTGATGTTACAAAACCATCACAGATTCCAATTTTGGATGATGATTTAAGTGTCTGCTGTTTTGTTCATGTGCTGTACCTTCCTCCTTTTTTCATTAAAAACTAAAAATCTAGCTGGAAGTGAGAATAAATCATTAGTGAATCTCGGCTGAACTCTGGGAACAACAGTGTTACCAACAGGATGTGTTATCTAAGACAGGAAGTGGATGCTCCAGAGCTGAATAAACAAACCTGCAGCACACACACACACACACACACACACAGTTTCAGGACAGGAAGTGGAAATGTGTTCCTGTACATGTGCTTTCCATTATCTCCTCTGTGTTCTTGCTTATGGAGGGAAAAAAAAAGCAGCACTCACCACCTCCAGGATCTTCTCCTCCATCTCATAAACTGTACAGTCCTGCAAATAAAAGAGACACTCGGACTCAGACAACACATAACAAACAGTTCAGCAACTGTCAATCACCAGAAATGTTTCAGTTCAGGAAAAGGCCACACCCAAGCACAAAATTCTCTCAAATTATTGTAACTGATAAGCATAATTTGTTCTTTCTGTTTGCAACCATTGCAAAACGTCTGTGTGTCGACAATGGAGATGCTGCTACTGTGCATGGCACCACGGCCGTAGTGAACATTTGTTGTGCACATGCTCAGTAGATGATTCAGTTTCAAAATTCAAGATTGTAGGGCGTTGCTCTCTTTCAATATTTGCAGATTGTTTTGGTCTTGTTCATTATTTTCTCATCATTTTCATTTTATGACCTTGGAAAGCCAAAATGCTGCCACACCTCTGAATTTTAAACTGGAGGGAGCTTCCTGGATTTTGAAATGGCAAAACCTTTGTCATCGTCTGCACCAACGGTCTTGCGGCTCTCCGCTCTGCGCGTGGCTGCGTAGGACGTTTAACAAGGAAGGGAAGCGTCTCTGCTCAAAAACATTAGGCAAAACTAGATTGAGCCCTCAGCTGTTTGCATCCTGATGCATTTTGTATTTTACCGATTTAATCCATCGCATGTTTGATTCGACTTTTTAACTGTCTCACATTGTTACATCTTGAGCTTTAAACTTAATAGTTGAAGTTTTTCTTTGTTGTGGCTTAAAGTATAAGCCAATTTCAATGACACCTTCTGGTGCAAACACAGTGAAATATCCAAATAAATACATACAGCTGTTGCATTATGGGTGTTTTAAAAACTCGCCCTGAAAGCATGGCTTTGAGGCTAATGCTAGCTTGCTAACTTTCATGGCAGTATCACTGAAATCTCAGCTTGAGTCTCAGTGTTGTGTCGCTACTCTTTCTGCCTGTCGTGCATTAAATGCACTCGTGACACAGAAGTAGAAGCCAACAAAGACAACATGTCGGGGTTTTTACAGATGAATGATAAAACCAGTTCAATAAAAACGTCTCAAACGTTGAAAGTGACTGATTCCAGTTCACAAAAGCACAAACCACACGTTTACTGAATGCGGTACTCAAAGTAAGCAGACACAACCACAATTCATCCAAATGAACCCGTTCTTCTTCCACCAAGAAACTTTCCCTCAGCTTGCAGTCCTCATCAACACACAGAGGGATTATCTTTTCCCTGCTACGGCCTTTCATTAAGAGAGAAGTCACCAACTGATAATTGTGAAACTACTATCATGTGTTTGGAAACACACACACTGAATACCGCAGAAGTCAAAGCTCCTGTGCAGTCGTCCGAGCTGTGCCTGTAATAAACGCAGGAAGCCGAGAGGAGAGAAAGGAACCGGCGGAGAAAACAAATATTTGAGAAATGACAGCGTGCGGGAGAGCGAAACCAGAGGGAGGGGAATCGAGAGGACTCCTCCTGCGGTGGGAGAAATAACAGCTCGCTGCAAACATGCTGACGGGATGATTGTACAACGGCGAGGAAAGGCGGCGCCTCGGAAACTCCGCAGGGAGGCCACATGATGCAGAAAGCTGCAAGTCTCACCTTTTTACAAACTTCCTCTAAAGCTGCAGGCAAACATTTTATCACTTTTTGGCCAAAACAGTAAAAAAAAAAAAAAAACCTACCAATTTCAGCTAATTAATGTTTAGCATCGTAAAAGAAATGGCAGAAATACTGAATGTTTAGCTTATTTTGATCCTCAGTCTTTGTAAACATGAGAAACAGATCACACGGAAATCTGTTTCTGTTTTGGCTTAAAGTAACGACCTGTTTTAGTTCAATTAACTTTGACTTGAAAAACACAAATACACATGTTCTCCTTTAAGATACAATCTTAAAATAAACAAATAAAATAATTCTGTGGTCTGTCGTGTCACAAAAGCAGCTGGATTATAAATAATAATTTGATATAAATATTATAATACAGGAGAAGACATTTCCTATTGTCTTCACTGGAGGACTGGTTTAGAGTTCAAACTTAAAATGTCGTTAATTATTTTTTTGTGTTTATACTGAACTGGATCATAAAATGTCCTTTGAGCCTGTAAACAGAGGTAATCTCTTCAGTCTTCATCATCATCATCATCATCAAAACTGGAATGTAAACAAACAGCCCCAGAGGTTGATGACCCTGCACAGCTGCACAGAGACGCATCTCAACATAAAGTTTTCAAAAGAAAAGAGTAAACTTTCATTACATTCTGTCCGTTCATCAGTACAACAGTGCAAGTGACTGAAAGAGACTCCCAGAGTGCAACTTTTTGAAAATTCTCTCATAGAAGATCCTGGGTACAACCTGGCGAGTTTAATGTGACGTCATCCGTCAGCAGCGTCAGGCACCCGGCATGCTAACTACATCGTCTTCAGTGTTTCTGTGTAAACTGACATCGTTTTCAAAACATGGCTGTTTGAAAATGTTGAAAACATTTCAGTTTTTGTGCGACCGAAGCCTCGATATGGCAGCATTTGCGTGAGAAACAACTTCTCTGATGAGCTATTCTCACACTGAAACTCAGTTTTTCTTTGCAGGGTTTGTGAAATGGGCCAGCGGCAGGTCTGCAGGTCGGGTTCTGGTTGCTCCAAACCTTCTGCACAGTGGAGGTGAGCTCCAGACACAGCTGGATGATCCTGCTCTTGGTGGACGTGAAGTCGTTGGCGCCGGTCAGCGGAGTCCTGGAACAACCAGAGAATGTCATCATGGCGTGTTTACAGTTTCATTTACTGAGATTCTTGGGTTTTAAGCGTGCAGCCTGACACACATCAGCTTTCAGGTGTGATGTGGGCGTCGCCGTTTGTTTGGAACAGCTGCGGAGAAAGAGGAATGTTCTTCAAGCTTATACAAGCTGAGCCAACCTGCTCACACAGCTGACAGACGCCTCACGTCTTAATGTTCACCCCATAAAATCCTTCACTATCAGACAGGATGTTTCATTTGAAAAACTGAGGGACAGCAGAGCAAAGCTTTTAAAGCTTTCCTCTGACGTAACGTCACGTACCTGTCCAGCCAGGCCAGCAGACTCTTGGCGGCTCCAATCAGCTCGACCACGGCGGTGAGGAACTCGTTGGTGGGCTGATGGGAGTTCTTGTTGTGGTAGGCGGGGTTCTTCCTGCGCTGCGACACGGCCAGATTCAGGTTGTGGTGCGCCGCCCTCATCTTCCCCACCAGCGTCTTCAGATTGTCCGACTCCACGCCATAGTTCTGCGAAAAGGTTAAACGATGGTATTACGTTCTAAATTTCACATTTTTCTGAAATGAAAACGCAAAAAGGATGCGAGAAGGCCCCGGTTCAAATCCAGCCCCGTGTGTGTGTGGGTTTGCTCCAGGTACCCCGGTTTCCTCCCACAGCCCCTGAAAACCTGCACCACAGCTCCCTGAACAAGACACTCAGTCCTCCAGCTCTCCCCGAGCGACACTCAGTCTGGCTGCTACCGATGGCTCAGTCGGTCGTAATTGCCCCAAGGAGATCAGTTCAGTTGTCGTGTAAACGAGGCCAAAAAGTTCCAGTCTGGGAGCCATTTTCAAAAAGTTGTGTCATCAGGGGCTCCAAGCACCGTGGTCATACACATGGACAGCCTAAATACAACGAAATGTTCAGTGTTAACATGAAAACAGTGTAAAATGGGGCCACGAAAGCTCCTACAGAATAAAAAACAGCTGTTAGTGTGTCAGATTATGTATTCATATGGTGATCATACAAGCTTTGCTGTTGTGTGACCTCAAGATTTAGAAGAGAAAACTTTTATATGAAAAATTCGGACAATCCTGTTACAACATCAGTCACAGACAAAGTATCCAAACACTGGGTGGATTTTGGATAATTAGGTTTAAAAAAGGAAACATCTTTTAGAGTTTTCCAATTAAATTTGGAAACGTGTTTTGAAAAATCACACTGCGGGATGACAGGAGAGAATTTATGGATTCCCACGACCCCCGACACACACACAGACACACACAGACACACACACACACACATTCCTTCAAACCGGTCACCATGGTGGAAAAGAAAACTATTCCACTCTATGTGAGCGCCACGCAAACTAAACACAAAGTGATTCAGCTAAAGACAATTCACACAAACATGAAGGACTTCCTGGATATCAGGATTCAAGATGAAGATAAGGAAGAAAGTAGCTGATGTGTTACAGTATCTGATGCTCTCACAACACATGTTAGATGTTTTTAACTCAAGTTAAATGCTTCTACAGAACAGGATCAGCAGATCGCATTTATTGACGCATTTGATGGCGACACTGCAAACATCTGAAACTCCTGAGGCCAAAACATCTGAAACCAACGCTGCACCTGTTACACACACACACACACACACACACACACACACGCGCGCGCGCATGCATGCACACACGCACACACAAGGTTGAATTAAACATGAGCTGTAGAGTTGAAGCCAAACTTCAGGTACTTTAGCAGTTACTGAATGTAATGAGTTACTCCTACTCAAAATGGGAAGTAATTAGTTACTTGGAGAAGTTTCTCCTGCATTCCTTTAATCACTTTTACTGAGTTGGGCCGGTCTTAATAATGTCTTAACAATGTGCTATCGTAGTGTTTCTGCATCACCTCAGTGTGAGGAAGATTTTCTATGACCTGGATGTTAGAAGCTGATCATCACACCTACTAATTCAATATCCTGCACAGTGGGACGCATTTTATGTTGCTGACGGGACTAATGGAGAAACCGTTCTTCAGCAAACATGAGTTTAGTGAAATAGTTACACAGAGTCATCTTTCACTACAGATGTGAAACAAAGTGCAGACGTCAGTGTTTCGCTGTCTTGTTGAATAACTGACGGACGTGTCTGTGCTGTGGAGGTCTTTTCCTGCGTCAGGCAGATTTCAATGATTTGTGAAGCAGGAAACAGATGGTGGAGCCCCCCCCACCCGGTCCTCCAGAACACACACACACACACACACACACGCACACATACATGCTTTCTATGTGTCACACTGACTCAGATTATTAGTTACTAATAAATGTTACTCAGTTAGTTAAACCAATTTTTTCAGCTATGACCTCCCACTAGAGATCACTTGAGCATCAGCCGGTGATACGCGAGCAGCTTCTCTGACTAATAACTGTGAGCATGATTATCTCCGCTCAAATGAGATTAACTGTCAGTATCAAACGTGCACATTAAAGGTCCAAACCTCAGCTCCTCTTTACTCTCAATAAATCTACACATGCAGCTGGAAGCTGATTTGACTTCATTCAGAATAATATCTTATTATTTGCAACACACCGAGGCCACGTTTACACAACAAGGTGTTCATGAAAAAATGCAAGACTCCTGTCATGTTCTGGGCGGACTTCTACTCCCCCAGCGTGGAAATCAGATTAACCGATTTAGCGGGCCTCGGTGGAGTGACTTTAAACAGAGGGAGCAGATATAGTGGTTTCTAAGTGCCGGCTGTGGCACTTTTATTTCCACCGTTTGTCAGCAGGCGGACAGACGAGCGTCAGTCTCCATTCAAAACGGCTGCCGGACCCCTTTTCAGTGGAGTTGCACCATTAAAGCTCAGCACGGACTGTAAATCCTCCTTTTCACGGCCACGCAGACAGTCGAGGCTCATAAACAGCTGACTGAGGGGCTCTGTGCTCTTTAACTGGCCCAAACAGGAACTTCCTTGGTTGAAAGGAGTTTTTGTTTATGGGGCGACCTCGGCAGAGTTATGATCTTTAAAATGTTGGTTTTTTTACCTCGTCACTGTTAAGAGTGACTGGATTCAGAGAACACATGAAGGAAAACTGTTGGTGGACTTCAGGACTTGTCTCTGGACATATCAATGAAACATTTATCAGACATTTGACCATGCAAAATGTCTACAACTAAGGAAAAAGCAAGATGTCAAGAATATATTAGAAATAAATGAAAAAACTGAAAAATAAACAGAAAATGCTCATTTTCCCAGAATTGTTTTAAACTCTGTACACAGACATTCCAGTGGACAAACGGACAGGTTGGATTGTTATTACAGTGACTGTCAACGATAAAACTACCAAGTCCAGGAGAATATGAACCGGGAGTCGTGACAAGACGGGGGAAACATTGTTCGGATTGTCTCCACTGAGCATGTGCAGGAGAATTCATTACTCCGGTCGTGTTGCACATGACCATTAGCAACGCTTAGAGAAGTTGTTTTCCTCTGTTTCCATGGAGATGGAATCGAAGCATTTAAAAAAGTTGCATTTTTGAAAACATTAGCATGAATGGTCTTTTGCTTTTTGATATGACTTTCAGAAAAAGTGATGGTTAGTCTCTAAAAGGCTTTAGACTGAGTAGAAGCAGATCTGTGGCGCATTGCCAGTTTACAGGAGCTTTAACTGAGAGTGTTTTTATATCCTTCACATCAGCACATTCTCTGGCCCAGCAGGAACCGCAGCGATCAGACCACGTGCTGGAAATAAAGCAACGTGTCAAGTCTGATGCACAAATTCAACAATGAGTATCTTCAAAAAGCATCCAGAAATCCTCAGTCACATTCTGGTATTTCCCAGAAGGAAAAACATAAATAATGTTGTGGTTCTACCAGCTGAGTGAAGTGTTGTGTGAGGTGCGTTTGGTTTATCACACAAAGCCTGCGTTCGGTTCAGGACTTCTAACTCCTGCCTGCAGAGTCTCAGCTGAACAGTGACGACAGACAGATTCTAACCCGGGTCACTGACCAGAGCACAGAGCAGGTCCACGGCCTCCAGGACCAGCTCCTGGTGTCCGACCCGCGCCACGCCCAGAGACAGCAGGTCCTGGTGGGACATCCTGAGCAGCTTCTCACCGTCCACCTGCTGCTGCTGGAAAGACGGGACGTACTGCTGGAGGCTGTCGTCCAGACCTGAGACACACAACCACAGGAAGACCATGAAGCACGTCTGCATCTGCTTGGGGGGGTTAGAAGATTCACTCAAGATAAGACCGGACTTTATCAATCTCACATGGAGAAATTCAGTCATCACAGCAGCTCAACAATGCACAAATACTTATAGACAGACAGGAAACTCAGCAGTGAAGAGAAGTGTTATCAGAATCCAACAGAAGTACAAACTAAGGACTATTTACATCACGGGCGTCAGACACAGTTTAGTTCAGGGGCTACGTACAGACAGGTTTCATCTTGAGGAGCCCCGACTGGTAAGATGGTACCAAAATAACCTTAAACTTTAAGGGTTTTTTCTGCTGTGTCACGAAGCATACGTGATGAAAAAGTAAAGTTTTACAATAATCCAACAGTTACTACAAATACTGAAACTACTATAATCTCAACATAAACACAATTTTAATGAAACCTTCTGGTGCAAATACAGTGAAATGTCCAAAGAATTTCTCTTCTAGCTGTTGCATTCTGGGTGTTTTTACACTCACCCTGACAGCACGACTTTGAGGCTAATGCTAGTTTTGCTAGCTTTCATGGCAGCATCACTGATATCTCAGCTCGGGTCTCAGTGTCGTGTTGTGTTTTTCTTGAAATGTTTACAATTTTCTTGGTGGTTTGCTGGATTGGAGCCTCCTGTGCTGGTTTTTGGTCACAGATCTTATGTTTGACACTCATGCTCCACAACATCAAACATAAGATCTGTGACCAAAAACCATACGTGATGAAAAAGTAAAGTTTTACAATAATCCAACAGTTACTACAAATACTGAAACTACTATAATCTCAACATAAGAACAATTTTAATGAAACCTTCTGGTGCAAATACAGTGAAATGTCCAAAGAATTTCTCTTATGGACATATTATGACAAACAATTTGAAACTGCACTGATATTTAAGCACTTTTGCAAAATATATAAACAAGAATTCAATGTAATTGCTTCATATCAAACTGCAAATTAGTAATTTTCCCTTGTTTTTGCTGTGAAATAATTTACAAAATATTTGGATGTTTACACTTTGATAATCTGTGATTTCACAATCCAACCCAGTTGACATGCCAGTTGGATTGTTAGTGCAGTTTCAAATTGTTTGTCATAATATGTCCATATATTTTCCACAATAATCTGATAAAGCTATTTATTTCTACAGCAAAATATAACACCTTTATAGTCACCTAGACACACACACACCCACACACACACACACATCAATAAATGATCTTTGTTTATCTGAACAACTGCTACTGTCTCTTTAAGACGGCAGATTCTACAGCTGAGTAAACGATACTTGGAGAGTCTTCTCGCAGTTTCAGCCTCTATTCTTCTGATGCGTTCGAGTTTGACAGCAAACACAGCTGCTGAGTAAACACAGACTTATTGGCTTTCACTGCGTCGCAGCGACCATGAATCTGACACCTTAAAGGGACAAAATCTAGATTTTGTGCTCATGCAGGGACTTTAATGTTCCCTCGATAGTAGAGAATAATAAAATAGACATTTATATTACATTTATAAATGCCTAAATCAGCACAATGATTTGCATCAACTGTACCACTGCCTCCATCTTTTCACACTTTAATAAATCCGTTCTCCAAAAGCGAGACACGGCTGGCTGCAGAGGCGCCATTCTGCGCTCGACCCTGACCTGTGACCTCCGACCTCCCAGTGTTGGCGGGGCGGCGAGATAAAAGCGAGCTCAGTGCTGAGTTGCTGGAGCGGCACCGGCCGTCGAGGGAGTCGACCTTTACTCGTCCTGACAAACATCTGCAGCAGCAGAAGTCAAAACGCTCACCCCAGGATGAGAATGTCTGAAGTCCCAAAAATCCTGCACCGGGGGTCCTTGAGCAAGGCACTCAGTCTGACCCGCTCCCCGAGCGCTGCTACCGATGGGTCATCCAGTCATAATGGTCCCAAAGGGCTTTCAATTCAGTTATTAAAATAAAAGAATCACAAATAAAATCAATTATGAGGAAAATAAGAGAAATGATCACGATTTTGAAAACCAAATATGTAGACATGTTTGTAAAATGATCAACATGAAGACGTCACCTCAGATTTTTCTACTGGTTTATGTTTGCACAGCGTCAAACTCCCGCAGCACACATTTAAACTTTGACTGTTTTCGGAGGCTGAGTGCAGAGACCAGCGCCTCGCCACACGACAACATTTTCAAGTGAAAACAGAAACACTTTGTTGTGTTTTGGGCGTCTGTTTACACAACAGCGGTGCTTAGGGCCAATGAAAATGCAACTTTTTGAAAATGCTGCCACTCCAGCTCCGTGGGAACAGGGCAAAATAACTTTTTGAAACACGCAAAACACGACATTTTGAAAATGCTCCGACCTCGTTTCCATTGAAAATGGAGGAAAACGCAACTTTTTGAAAATGTTTCAACCCTGTTTCCATTGCAATGCTACTTTTTGGAAAATGCACTTGTTTTTTGTGGAAACGGTGAAAATGCAACTTTATGCATTATCATTCGAAAGGCTGTGGTGTAAACGGGTGGTATGTGAACAAACCAGACGGATCACAGTGTATTTCATTATTTTCTCTACGCACTGAACTGTGCAGACAGCTGAGAGTTATTTCAACATGAAAACACAAGCTTCTTTCTCTGAGCTGCGACCTGCGATCGACGGCCAAATGGCCGACGATGAGAAGCCCCGAACAACGACTCCCATCAACAACTGGTCTCACAAATGCCTGGGCGGGTGTGAGCGGCGGAGAAGAAAACAACTGGCCCTGCATGTGGTCATTAAAGCGCCCCGTCAGAAGCCCCGACTCCTGTTTGTGTTCGGGGCGACAGATGGCCGCCGCTCACTTCAAACATTCCTGCCTAACGCAGCGCTGATGTGACACCTCGGGGTCCTCGTCAAGGGAGAGAAACTTTCAAATGGAGCCTGATGCTGTTTTTACTTGTTTTTAAAAGCTTGAATCAAAACCACGAAAGGTTCAAATAATGACTTCTTTCTTCTTGAGGACAGCGTCGATACGTGCAGCTTCATAACTCTGATATGAGGAACATTTTAGCTTCAGACCTTAAAGTTAGAGCGATTAACGTCATGTGCAGTCAATGACTTCTAATAGTTACTCCTAAACTAGGAATGCAAAACTTTATGCGTTATGAAGGCAACATGTCAATAAAATATTCAATAAAATATTTCCACTAAATCTAAAACCTTTAAGATTGGAGCTAAAAGTAAAGCTTGTAATTTGCAGATTTTAGCCCATTTATATTGAAAACACTCAAACTAGCTCATCTGCAGTCACAAACGGAATCTGGTGCAATAATGATACTCAGGCAGGGTTAAATTATTCATAATAACTAGAATTTATGTAAAATAATTGTAACTTATCTTAATTTCATTCAATGTAAGTATATTTTAAAGTGTGTTTTATATGATTTATTAAAAAAATAGGGGAAATGTATTCAAACTGAATAGGTTGTCTTTATAATTTGACTGCTTCAGTCATTTTTTCCCCCTTGAAACTAGCAAATATATGTATGTATATATATGTATACGTATAAATGTGTGTGTAAAGGTGTATATACTTTTGGGTAAATATATGTAGATACATTCACATTAGTGAAATTAGATTTTTCTCTTTTTGTATGTATCAGTATTTTGTATGTGTTGGAATGTCATGAATGAATGAATGAATTTAAAACTTCAACATTTTCATGTATTCCTTTTAAAAAAACGTGCTGTGATATTATTGTTTTTCTGTCTTGACTGCACGTTAGATCACTTTGTCTTTTCCCACATGTGCCAAGTCACGACACACTTGGTTAACTCTAGAAAACGATTCAATTAGCCAAAAAGAAAAAGGTACAAATTTCAAATTAGATCCCAGTACATTAAACTTAAAAGTTTGATTTCAAATCAAAATGCCAGAGAGAGATAAAACAAAAGTCTCAAGCAAGCATCAGCAGCTGCTGATACATACAACCTTTATGTGCTATGACGTTTTAGCTGCAGTCACAACACGTTCTGGAAACACAGCCGCCTGCAGAAAGTCTGGAAACGGCCCTCTGGAGCTGCTCCGTGCAACAGTCGGTGGTGAAAATGCTTCAAAGACGTTCCTGCAGCAACGTGTCGGCGACAGGCCGGATCACGTTACTGTCACCCGAGGAGGCCGAGACTCTCTCAGCTGCACGTCCAACGGGCCAATCACCTGTTTGATCATGATGGAGGCTGAGGGGCAGCGGCGCACCGCTGATGACGGGTTTTAGGGGCTAGTTTGTGATGTCAGGTGGTCGCAGGTACGAATGTGTGACAGTTTCTGTGTTTGGAAACACATGGAAGGAGGATCGACCATCTCTGTCGTCCATTTACACGACAACGGTGCTCGGAGGCACTGAAAATGCAACTTTTTAAAAACAGCTCCCAAGTCGGAACTTCTCGAAAACAGTCCGATTCTGTCTCCATCAAAACTGGAGAAAACTTTTCTGGAATGCTGATATCGGTCATGTTTGCTCCATGGTGTCATGACTCTGTCTCCAGAATAGTAAACTTGGTAGTTTAATATTCGACAGTCACTGTACTAACAATCCAACTTCGTCTTTGTCGTCTGCCCACTGGAATGTCTGCGCTCTCCCATTGTTAGTGATTATAGCGGATTGTGCTCTGCTGCCCCCACTAGTGGCCAAACATGTAAACTAGATTCATTTTGGTATTTCTTGCCATTTCCGTGTAAATGGACATCGTTTGCCGCGTGAACACAAACTTTTCTAAAACAAAATTGCAAAACTCTCTTAAAACATTGCTGTGTAAACGAGATCTCAGTCAGCTGAGATGACCCGACCCTCCTGCAGCCTCCTCCAGCCTCCTCCACCCTCCTCCAGCCTCCTGCAGCCTCCTGCAGCCTCCTCCAGCTTCCTCCAGCCTCCTCCAGCCTCCTCCACCCTCCTCCACCCTCCTCCAGCCTCCTCCAGCCTGAGCAGACGAAGTGATGAAGAAGAGGAGGACGTCTGATCTGCTGCCATCCAACAGGAAAAACAAGAACAAACTCCAAACACTTTTTTTTCCCGTGTCATTACCTCATCACATGCTGCCAAACATGTAATTGTTCCCAATCAGTTGGAGCCCACTGGTTGTGTGAAAGTATTTAAGGAGTGTACATGATTGTTTGTGTGGTTTTATATTGAACACAAATCCACCACCTTTTGTTATTCCGTCTGTAATAGCTAGAATAAAGGTTGTTCTATAGGTTGCAGCTCTGGTCTGACGTTCTCATGAGAAGCTGAATGTCGTTAATTTCTGTGGCTGCCAAGACATTTTTCTCATTCCGCCTCTCGAGCGTTGGATTGTCGGTTTTTGGCGCTCGGCCCAAACTCACAGAAAACTGCTTCAAACTTCTGGGAAACGCTGTAACGCTGCGGAGCGGCTGTGGTTGTAGAAAATAATATATGAATAATAGAAACCAGTGAAACAGGGCAAATGTGCTTATGTTTGTCTACTGACTTTTTTTTGTAATTTTTTTTGCTTAATTTAAAAAATACATGTGGTCATATATTTTTTTGTTATCTTTCTTTCTTCATTAGTTATTTTTTTCATTTCAGATAATTACCATACTTTGCAGCTTCAGACAAATTTTATTTTATTGGAAAAAAAAAGGTTGCAGAGCTCTGATGGCAGCATCACTGAGATCTCTGCTCGGGTCTCAGTGTTATGTTGCGTCGCTACTCTTCAGAAATTTGTTTAAATCTATGTTTTCTTTGACATTTTTACAATTAGCTTGGTAGCGTGAACAGATTGGCGCCTCCTTGGGGCGGTTTTGGCCCACAAGTGTTTAACACACCTGTTCCAGAAGGTGTTTTTGAAAGATTTATTGAAGGAATATATTCTTCAGAGAAACCCAACATTCAAGCCTCTATCTTAATCTCTCCAGTTTGGATCAGATCATTATCACCAACTATGATCTAATCACCTTTGAATCTACCAGAAAATATGTATTAATCTGTTGAAAGTCTGCTTCAGAAACATTCTTTTCTTTAAAGCACAAATCCTAATCTAATCAGCTCCGAGTTCATCACTGCAAAAGCTTGTTCTGATCTCGATCTGGTTACTTTGAAACCCTCCTGTTTGTTGACAGAAGAAATCTGACTTGACATGAAAGCTTGTTGGAAGCCAACCAAAGTGCACAGGGATCCGTAACCCCACATACTTCACGCTGAACTCCCTCCTGTTGCTCTTTTCTTGATGCATCGAAATGCAGACGTACGTCTGATGCGTGGAAACACGTGGAAATGTTTTTGCTTTTGATGATTAGCAGGAACAGAACTTCACGTGATCTTGTGGGGTTGGATGTTTCTGCAGTCTTGCTCTCGAGGCTCAATTTCTCTGTTTACTTTATTCACACTTGAAACAGAAGCCAACATCTCGGTTGCTTAGCGGCCACGTTTTTACAGCCGAGTCCGGGCCTCTAACCTACTGTCCATCAATCACTGGAGAGAAAAAATAAAACTGTGAGTACGAAGCGATGGGTCGTCATACAACACATCGGGTTGTGGTTTTGGGCATCTGTTGACATGACAGTGGTGCTTGGAGCCATTGAAAAAGAAAAAACGTCAGAGGAACAATCTCTGACCCCAACAGGAAGTCCGCCATCTTGCGCGGACTGAAATTCTGGTAAGACAGTAAGTCCAAGAGACCTCAAGTTTAGCCACTATATACAACATGCCTTCCTGATGAAAACTTAACAAAATCTTCCGGAATAGTCAAAGGGTGTGGCCATATCAGTCCACTGAAAATCAATGTGCCGCTATCAGACAGGAAGTGATGTGTAACTCTGCCTAAATGCACACCATGACCATAGTGACGAGTTCTTCTGCACATGCTCAGAGATGGACATAAAGAACATGAACTGGAATGTGATGCCTGCCAGTCCAGATTCTCATGGACTTGGTATTTTAACAGTCGACAGTCACTGTAATAACGATAGAACCTGGTGGTCTATCCACTAGACCGTCTGTGTTTTCCTAGTGTTAATAGTGGATTGTTCTCTGCAGCATGTTTGTGGTTTCATGTCAAAAATGACCAACAGCACCCACTAGTGGCCGAATATGAAAACATTGTTTTCAGTGGAAACGGACATGTTCCTAATGACCAACAGCACCCACTAGTGGCCGAATATGAAAACATTGTTTTCAGTGGAAACGGACATGTTCCTTAAAACGTTGCCATCCAAATGCAAAACTTTTCTGGAATGGAATGAGCCATTATTCCAACGACAACAAAATCACTCCCTAATTTGGGGGCATAAAGACGTTGAAGATGCACAGCATCACACTAAAGATGTAAAGCTTTAAACAGACTTTTTTCCTGCATTTTTGATTCATTGTGTAAAGATTTTAAGTTCTTTTGAGTTTTTTTCCTTCAAATTGAAACATTTTTGTCATCGGAAACCATGAAGATACAACAAATGTAATTGTATTAATATAAAGGAAAAGGAGAATTCATAGTAATTTATATGACTTAAAGTATGACTTAAAGTACCGTAATTTCCGCACTTAAAGTACTGTAACTATAAGACACACCGACCTAATTTAAGAGGAAAAAAAACACTCCATGTATAAGCCGCAGGTGTCCATGTTGTAACAGGGCAGGAATTTCAATCCGGCAACAAGGGGACTGCTCATATTTTCATCAATTCTCGCAAATCTGTCTTTGATAGTGCTGGAAATTCCTGCACACAGCGCTGTGTTGTGCACATCCTCCGCCTGCAGTGGGGAAGCCGGCTGACAGACAAACACACAGATACATAATCACAGAGGGTTTTGTTGATAAAGTATTTTATCAGTTATTTGCTGATTGTGATTCTGAGGAGGAAGATTTCTCAGCCAGGGAGTACAACAGAGCGGCTTTTCGTGATGCACATGAACGCATCGCTCACAGATATTAGCTGCTCGAGTTTCAGAGCACGGAGAGCAGCACAAGATGAGGTCACAAAGAGCAGAAATAATACTTTTAGGGTAAGTTTTGGAGAAAAATCAGCGGAAGTAGAGTCTGGCGGCATGCAGTTTGATAACCCATAGAAATCCATTAATTAGCTGCGTCATTGTTCAGAGCGTTTGAAAAAAGTCGTGGCTTATTATCTGGAAATTACAGTATTTTTTTTGGATTGAATAACAATGAATTTCAGTTGTTACACATTTTATTCAGCACTAACCAAAAGACTCCAGTCGTCCATCTTGGGAATGCAGAATTGAATATGTGTTTAAAATGTCCACTATTCCATGTACTGTGAAAAATGTATGTCAGAAGACACGTATGGCATATTTAGGCCATCGGGTTAGTATAACCAGGGTCACTTATCAAGCAGTGTCAGAGCTGGAGCTCACCAACTTGGTCCCATATCTGGGGCACAGTCTAAGAATAGTGGAGGGTTTCATTGTTTAGACCTTCTGCTTGAACAGTCTGATGAACTAAGACGGAAAGAAGACGGATGGACCGATGTGTTGTACCGAGGATCACATTTTAAATTCCTGTCCAACAGTGAATGAATCAAAACAGTGGCTTAAAGGTATTTATAACAGGGATGGGTGCTGATAAAGATCGTGTGCTTCTGAAGCATGTGGGGAATTACGAGAAAATAAAAAGTGCCAGGTGATAAAATGACAAGTCCCGTTAATCATTAGTCAAAGAAGTCAAAACAAACACAACTCGCCGTCTCGTTTTACTGAGGATCCACTATCAATGGTGCCAGTGGGTCTCAAGATGTTTCTCAAATTTTCAACTCTTTCTGAACTTCAGAACAATGACGATTACACTGAAGTCTGACTATTAATCAACACTATTAACTAATTGTTCGACATTTAGGCCGAATTCGCACAACACCGTTTAGATAGAATAGAATAGAAAAGAAAAGAAATACTTTATTCATCCCTGAGGAAAATTCTTGGTTTCCAAATGAAAACTGAAACTTCCGTCAGGTTTTGGGTGTCGGTTTACACGACAACGATTTTTTTCATGCTCCGTGTCTTCCTCTCCCGGTTTCTGTGTATTTCTGTGGGAGAGTTATAGCGCCCCCTATAGGCCTGGCATATGTACATCATTTTGAGAAAAAATATTGTTTTGGCTCATGTGGACAGGGCCTGAAAACCATGACTCTTGTAGATGCTGCTAGTGCTCACAGCAGCCTTTGTTCAGCACCATGGTTACTGCACACCACAACCGTAGTTAATAGTTTTCTTGCACATGTTCTCAAATATAAAATTTGGTAGTTTTATACTGTACTTTATACTTTAATTGTCAACTGACAGTTTGTGTGGTTTCATTACAAAAACAAACAGCGCCAGCCCGTGTCCTGGCATGCTAACTGTAAGGGTTTTGCCATTTCCGTGAAAACAGACCTCGTTTTGTTCCTTGTAAACACTGTTGTGTAAACAGGGCTTTAAATTGATATCTCACTGAAAAAACTCAGAATCAGCAATTTTCCGGACTGTGCGATGAAGCGAGAGAATGTTGGTGAATCTCCTGAAGGCCAAGGAAGAACATGAAAACTCCACACAGAAGAAATAGACATGAAGTCAATCAGAGCGGTTTTCTTGTTGTAATGCAGAAGAATGAAGAACAAACACAGTTCCATGTGACTGCCCTGATGAATCGCCCCTGGTCAACTCAACGATGTGTCTGAATGAAAACAAGCGGCACGTGTTGCGTTACTGAAGCACAAAGACGGAGTTTGGACCCGACACACCCCAGCTGAGGGGCAACAAAGGGAATATTTACCCCGCCTCGGCCACAACAGGACCAGGGTGGAGAGGAAAAGTGTCAAAAGAGCAGCGAGGCTATTCATAGTTTCAGTAGGCCTCTGTCACACACACAAACATACCCGACCACCATTCATCTCGCTGGGG
>OMNM01048620.1:25244-38388 GCA_900302745.1 Parablennius parvicornis
GTTGTTGGTCAAACAAACATGACTCAAAAGGAAAAAGGATTTCCTTGGGCAGATTTTGTGCTCAGCAGAGTCTTACAAAACTAAACAAACAGAATTTGTACGAGTTCAGTGTGTGTGGTGGAGCTGATTGCACCACACACACACACACATACACATACACACACACACACACACACACACAACTGTGAACCGGTGAAAACTCTGTCTTTACATGACAACGTTTCAAGTGAAAACATCGTTTTTGTTCTTTCAAAGCAGAATGTTTTATAGCATTTACCGCAATATTTTGGAAATGATGTACACAAGGAAACGCCAAATTGTGAAAATAATGTAGTTGCATATTTGGCCATTAGCGGAAGCGATTGGTACATTTATTAACAGGAGAAGTTCTTGAGATGTAACGTCTTGTTTGCGAGGGGTCCTACGACAAGCAAACCACACACATGCAGCGTATGAACATCAACACGCACGGTGGAGCAGTGGTTAACCTTTTGCCTCACAGCCAGAAGATTGTGGGTTCAAATCCACCTTTAATGTAGAGTTTGCATGTTCTATGTGTGCATGTGTTTCCTCTGGGTACACTGGTTTCCCCAACTAAAGTTGGAACATTTTTAAAAAGTTGTATTTTCCAGCTTTTCCAGGGAGATGGAATAATAGTAATAATCAGAAAATTCTAGAGTAAATTTTGTGTGCCTGCTTCTCTTTTGAGCTCCTCCATGAGGTACCTCTCTCGTCCACTTCACATGGGACATTTTCTTTTTACTGTTTTTTGGAATTTATTTGGAAACATTTAGTTAAACCATTCACAAATATTTAACTAAAATAGCAACCTATTCCTGAACGTTCTAGACTATTCAATATGCTTTTTGTGTCTGAGCTCCCAGCGGTGTGGGACTAGTTACTCGCAAAACAAAAACGCAGAAAAATAATCCCAATTATGAAAATAAACAACCGTCTAAGATATTATTCTTTACGCCACGCCTCTTAAAGAGACAGGCACAAGAATAATAATATTAATAATAATAATCATAATAGATTATATGTATAACTCACTTTACATTTAAATAACATCAAAGGGCTACAAGAAAAAAAATGTATAACATTTAGAAGGTTAGTAAAAAAGAAAAAAAATTAAGAGATATCGGGTTCAAAAAGGAACCATAAAAGACATTTAAGAAAAAAATGCATAGCGGAGCATTTAAAAAAATCAAAAAGTAACATTTCGGTTTCCACAGTGACGGAGTCAGAGCATTTTCAAATAGTTTCAGTAGCTCCGACAAAAATGTTCTGTTTTCAGTTGTTAACGTTGTATAAACAGGCCTGGCAACCTGGCCACTGCTTCTATCTCAAAGAATCCTGCTTTGGGATGTTGGTGAGACTGAATGTGTTATCAGATTGAATGTGTTATCAGATTGAATGTGTTGTCAGATTGAATGTGTTGTCAGATTGAATGTGTTAGCAGCGTTTAGCTTCACTGTTATGCTTCAGAAAATCAAAGGTCAGCCAGCGTCTGCAGCTGAAAACGACAGGTTGGACAGTATCAAGCGATATCGAGCGTCCACATTGTGTTCTAGGATAGTCGTATTTAATAATACAGTTTATAGGTAATCTTTAGGGTCGACTGGAACCTAGTGAGAAAATGTGTGATTTTGGTTCTTTTCACTTTCCTTAGCAAGAGTTTTCTTTGTAGAATTGTCATATAATGGTAAATGAAATCTGGAACCATGGAAATAAGCTTCAACATCACCTTAAACTTTTCAATATTAACTTTATAATGAGTAAATCGTTAGGTTAAAGTGCTACACAAGTAAATCTGCCCTGTACTAGTTGATTTCAAGTGCCTTGGGTTTTATTTCAACAGCACACCTTTTATTCCTTATTCCTTTTCTGGTTCCAAATTTCTCAGTCATGAAAATCATTTTCTAGCCAAATCAGTATTAAAATCTTAAGCTTGTTAAATCTTCGGGGAACTTAGCTGCTCTCATGGGAACAGAGCATATTTTAGAAGCTCAGTCAGAGTTGAGTAACATGTTTTTAATTTTTCTGAATTTTTTGTCAGTGATTTATGTCTTTATTAATGTAAGCAGTGATACATGAACACAAATATCATGTTGTGGGACCCGAGAATGTCTGAAGAAAGCACAGGGACTGAGTGTTATGAAGATGATTGGTGTGACAGGAGTGAAGAGATCAGACAGCTGTGGCTCAGGTAAACATGAGGACACGAGCGTGGCGTGTTCAGACACGTCGCATACTTCTGCTCTCCGACAGGTGTACTGCCGCTCACAACCCTCTAATGATGACACGCTGCTGGTTAGACCACGAGGAAACTGGAAAACAAAGTGATTTCTTTAAAAGATTATGGGCAGAAAGGTGGAAAAGGGGAAGAAATCCCTTTTTTTTTTTAAAGATTAAATAGTTGATAGTTGTAAAAATGGAACCACTTGGTTAATATCAGTGTTCGGTAATAAACTAAATACTGTCCATATGTTACTGTGGGTTTGTTAAATTTCACATTTGAAAAGTAATACTAGTTGTTCTTCTTTAGTTAGGCTCCATTTATATGACATTTAAAGTGAATACGAAAAACCTTTGTAGCCTTTTTGGGTGTCTGTTTCCATGACAACGGTGCTCAGAGCCACTGAAAACGTAACTGTTTGAAAACCCTCAGAGGTCTCAAAGGGTTGGGGTGAAGGGTTAGGGTTATGTTTCTACTTGAATCATTGTCGTGCACACGAGGCTTCATTGGATGTTTGCGGGGGAAGCCAGAGCGAGGTGACTGGCGTGAGGAAAGGTTAGTTAAAGGCCACTGACGCGGTCACCGCTCTGCGTCTCAACAGTTTTTTGTCCAAATGAGGGCTGACGGTCTCTGGAGGGGATTTCAACGTGATTCTTTCGCCCACCCCACCCAGCGAGTGCGTTATCAGTGAAACCAACTTCAGTGAAGCAGCGCGGTGAATCAGAGGAAACGGCCAGATTCTCTCTGCCCCTTCCTGCCTTTCTTCTGTGCGAGCGACTTCTGCGTCGCCGAGGAGTGAGAGTGTCTGAAGTCACACTCGTTGACGTCAAAGAGCCGAAACGAAGCCGGACACACTAACAACATAACCGGACATGTTTGATAGCGAGGACCACCAGCTAACGCTGCTGCTGCTGATAATTGCACATGAGGCTCCAACCTTCACGACATTACGTTACTGTGAAAGATTTTATTCCACACACACTCCACACACACCCTGAGCACCGACAGCCAGAGGCAGCGATCCGCTCTGTTGACAAACTGTAAATCCTGCAGCAGAATCTGGGTCAACGACCTTTAGCCTCTGACGGAGAGAAATAAACAGTGTTTATCTTTAGTCAGGCTGAACTCTTTTACCTGAGTTTCCTTTTTCTGGTGAACTCACTCGATTTAGGCCGGTTAAACATTTTCAAGTAAAAAAGGAAAACTTTTGTTGCATTGTGAGCGTCCCTTTACTCGACAACGGTGCTCAGAGTTTCTGAAAAAGCAACTTTTTGAAAACTGTTTCTACGGTTGAACTTGGTCTGGTCTGACTGCCCGCCAGTGGAAACGGAGAGTAATGCCACTTTTTAAAAATGCCCCGACTCTATGGAAATGGAGGAAAATGCATTGTAAAAACTCTGTCTCAATGGAAATGGAGGTAAATACAACTTTTCAACAGCAACAAAAAAAAGTCGGACTCCAAACGCAACTTTTCTGAAAGCTACTGCACATGCGCACCACAGCTCCCAAGGTGGAACCTTTTGAAAATTATCTGACGGTCTCTGTGTAAACAGTGGAAAATACAACTTTTTGAAAACGGTTTCCGACACTGCACTTTCTGAAAACAATTCAGCTCCGTCTCCGTGAAAACGTGGCGAAAAGCTACTTCCAAAACGCTGCATCGTGATCAATGCTTTTCCTGATAAAAGTGAAACATTTCTGAAACAAAAAGAAAAACAAGGAACGAAAAAGCAAAAACAATTTTTAATTTAAACGTCGAGCAAACTGGGTCTCAGAGAGTCCTGAGGACGGACATCAGAACGTAAAGAAGAACCTCCAACATATTTCATGATAGTTTTAACGTGACTTCTGGCTCCTTCGTACACGTTGTGACATGACTTCAGAGAGAGGAGCTGTCAGAGCAATCGGATGGAGTGAGTCTGTCTTCAGCTGAAATTGGTGTTCATAAAACTGTCAACCACCAACAGCCGCCACCGAGCGCCCCAACTGAGTCTGCTGAGCAAAGTTCACAGCAAAACGAAGCCAAACATTCGCCACGCGTAGATTCTTGCGTACGAGGAATCGATGCGTTTCTGTTCGTTCTAATGAAGCACAGGATGAAGCGCTCCGCCTGTGGATACTCGCTCTGTGTTGGTTGACCGGAATTTCTGGGGACAAAAGGTTCGGCGGCTCTTTTCAATCAGGACAAAAGTGTGAAGGTCAGACGTGCTTTTCGTGGCACCTTCAGTAGAGCAGAGCGGCATCACAGCGACCTTTTGACACTCCACACGGCGGGAGGCCAACCTCGGTGGAGGGCGGCCATTGTTCCGCTCTTTACGTCAGCCAGCGCGGCTCTGCTACCAAATGACAAGTGTATTGGTATGCATGAGTGTGTGTGGGAGTTGGGCCCGATGCAATGCTCACTTTTTTTCTCACAACAGTAAATTAAAGTGGTGTTGAAGCTGCCGAGGCGCACGCCGCCTGTCAGAGCGGGACAACTAACCGGCCAGTTACATTTACTACGTTTTGGCTTCAAAGGGAATCAGACGAGCAGCTGCCGGAGAAACAAGATCTACTGAAACGTTTTGATATTTAAGTCTCATTACTTCAGTGTCTATTTATTCACCAGCTTGAATATGAGTCATGATCTCTGAAAATATTCCCAATCTCTAGTAATTTCAGGACATTATTTGTCAGATGTCCATGAAAACAAGCCACACTGTTGCGTCCCTTATGGAACTGGTTTTCAGTCCATCAGTTTACGCTGCAGTGAAATTACCTGGTTGTAGAATCACAGGCGACATTTGCGTAAAAATGTTTCAAGTGAAAACAAATTGTTTTTGTGTTTTCATTTCAGAAAAGTTTCGCGTTCACACAGCCACATTTTGAAAGCATTGTCCGCATACACGGAAACAGCAGAAACGCTGAAATCGATGTAGTTAGCAGAAATGCTGCATTTTCCCCATGCTTTCGTAGAGACAAGCATTTTTTTAAAAGTGTTTTCCTCCATTTCCACAGAGATGGAATCCAAGTGTTTTCCAAAGTTGCATTTTCCATAGAGACGGAATATTTTTGACAGAACAGTTGTTTTTCCGGCAGTTTTCATGGAGACGAAATCAGAGCATTTTCAGAAAATTGCATTTTCCCCTGTTTTACATTAAGACAGATTCAGAGTGTTGTCAAAACGTTCTACCTTGGGAAGTGTTTTCAAAAAGTTTCATTTTGGGTGGCTCTGAGCGTTGCTGCGTATCAACAGACTTGAAAACGTTGTCATGTGGACGGGCCTGAATAAATTGTAGTTTATTAGGGACAAAACTGGGCACAGATTTAATACCTTGATAAGAGTCTTCCCAGGTCTAAAACTTTATTTATAGTCATAAAAGTTAATATCAGACAAACTTGTTCTACGTTTAAAACAGAATTAAGGGGCTTTTCACAAACATTGCAGATCAGAGAACAACAAAGTAGAGAACGTGAGCCTGTGGGTATCATTTTATTAAAATGTACAACCATAGAACACAATTCCTGCCACTCCTCTCTTTAATATTGTGGAAATGGTCGGTGTAAAGAATGATGCTTGCCCTGAAAGAGACGCTTCACAGCACCAACACTCCAGCAGCTGTCTGCTTAAACCTCCAGTTAATTAAAAACAAGCCTCAATCAAAGCCGACTGTCGATTTTTACAGCTGACCTGGTAGCTGATGTTGCTGGTTTTATTGCTTTATGACGCTCAGTGAAAAGTATGAACACTTGGCTGCGCGCCGTGTGTCTGTGCAGAAGTGTAAGTCCCACACAGCTGCCACTCAACAATGCTAGTGCGGATTTAAAAAAAGTAAACCACAATATAAGCGGAGGTTCACTCTGTCAGCTGGCAACCTGCAGGCAAACCAAACTCATCCACCTGGAATGTTTGTTCTTTAAATTGTATGTTGCATTTTTAAGTCAAATGAAGAGGGTCATTGTTGTCAACTGCTCGTTTTTGTGCCAAATTAAAACTTATTCTGTTATCAAGACTGGGAAACCAAAATGCAACATGCTGATCCACTCTGAATGAACAAAATCTTCTTGTATTGATTCATTTTCTATCTTCAAGTGTTTTCAGTCTGATGTCAAAAGTAAGAAAAGCAAATAAAACACACTGAATCGTTGTTTACACCACAACATTTCAGTGATAACTCAAAATGTTCGTTGCGTTTTGGGGGTCCTTTTACACAACGGTGCTCGGAGCCACTGAAAATTAAACTTTTTCAAACTGTCTCCCAAGGTTGAAGTTTTTGACAATGCTCCGTCTCAGTGGAATCGGGGGAGAACGCAACTTTGCCGGGGTTCTGTTACCGTGTAGACGGCAGAAACGCTGCTACTGCTCGTGAACACCACAGCCACAGTCAACAGTTTAGAGCAGATTGTCAGCGTACAGATCTGCAGTTTGATTATAAAAATAACCAACAACACCCACTAGTGGCCAAACATAAAAAAACATTTTTTTAGTGTGTCTGCCGGTTCCTTGGAAGCAGACATCATTTTCAAAACGTTTTTCACTTGAAATGTTGTGTAAACGCAGCCTAACCTGAACTGAAACCCATCTAAGTATTCATTACTTTCTTTATCTTATCTACCCAACTTTCAACAACCAAATTCACACACAGAGTCTCCAATCAACTTCAAATGCATGTTTTTCATGGTAGAGACAAACATTCAGTATAAAAAACCCCACACATGCACAGGAAGAACATGCAACCCCTGCATGATTAAAAACAACAAAGAACCTTTGCTAATCTGAGCTCATTACGGAATTTTGTCATTGTGAGGAAACTGTGTTGACCACTACACGTATAAACTGATTACAAATGTAAGTTGCACAAAGTTTTAGGTTTTATCTTTAAACACCTGAAAAGTCATTAGTCGTTTTTTGATCATTTCAGTTGTAACTACAAAAGGTTCTATAAGATTCAGAGTAGGTGATATGTCTTTGACCAGCTGCAATGATCATGGCTTTGCATCAAGAATACATATTTCAAATCTTTCGTTTTATCATTTTAAAATATGCGTTTCTCACTATGTGCCATTTTAAAAATGAAAAACAAAAATATCATCAAAATCTAAACAAACCTAGCTATTATTTCAGCTCAAATGTCAAATAAGTGCCTACATTTATGACAAAAACGATGGAAGCCATTAAAAAGAGTTCGGCGTCACTGTGTTGTTACTAAATAACATCAAAGTTGTGGAAAATGAAGGAAGGAAACAAGAGCAAAGTTTAGAGCGTCCAGAAAGTGAGCCATGCGATAACATAAGGTCTCACTATTTGGCAGCTGTCGTACCTCTCATCCAGTCCACCACTTGTTGCGGGCTCCACTTTCTGACGGGCTCCATGTTGACAAACGCCCCCCGCTTTCCACCGAATCCTCCACGACTTCACACGAGCAGGTTAAACCCGTAGCGAGAGACCGCCGGCGACGACCGGAGCGCCGTTACTCGGCAGACACAAGTCCGGTTTGGACAGACCGCCTCACCGACCGACCGACCGCTGACTGACCGAGAGAGGCGAGCTCCGAGCTGGGAGGCGTGTGGGCGGAGCCCCGCTGAGCTTTCAACTAATCACAAGCTAGTATTTAAATGAGTGCTTTAGGCGGCGTAATAACGATAACAATAATAATAATAACAACAATTAAAGCTGCAAGCAGCGTTGGTCGGGACCTCGGGCTCTGGCCGGTCGGGCTCGGCCCAATCATTGCTTCTGGCCCATTTAAATACTAATAAAATATCAGATTTTGAAGGTTTTAACGAAAAGTTTTCCCAAATGTTATTGTGAAAAGTGTGGTGGGGGGGGGGCTTTTACTTCAAAAGTCAACTAAAGGCCTGCACACACTACAGGAGAATCGGGCTGATTACAGTCCCGATCTCCCCCTCCTGAGCATCGGAAGCACGGGCCTGATTGACTGATGTCTGCAAAAAAAATCATCCCTGATTTTCCTGTGGTGTGGGGGTGTATTAGGAGTGATTCTGTCAGGCCCGATACGTTTGGAAGGCCTCGGAAGGAGAGATCAGGGATAATGAGCATGTTCAATATTTGCCACGAGCGACAGGGTGTGTGATGTCATGTGTGCCGGTATGAAAGTCAACCAGACTAAAAGCAACACTGTTGCTGCAACGAAAGCCAGAATGTTCCCGACTTGTTAATGCCTTACTTCATGAGATTATACTATAGTAATTCATTGGACAATAAAAGTGGACATGCACGGCACTGTGACTGTTCAGTTTCACTTTATTATTCCTCACTGCTCTGATTTAACTTTATATTTTCCATCAATTTGTTTACATCTGCATGCCGTGTTTTACACTGCAGTCACGTTTGATTACCCAAGATTTGGGATATTGAGTGTGACAAGCATAGATCTATAAATAAAGTTTTATAGAAGTATATGGTGCAGAGCTTGCGACGCTGCTGAAGGATCGATTAGTGTGTGGTGAAGTAGATAACACCGCACACTCCCAGATCAGAGGAGGATGATCTTGTGCGATCTGTCTTTTGTGATCCTCAAGTGTGTCGTCTCTTGATCTGTGAAGATCTGAAAAATCCTGTAGTGTGTGTCAGCCTTAAAGTGTAATTTAGCTAATCCCTAAATATCATTTTTCAAGGTTTTGGGTGTAGTTTGAAGAAACAGGCTTTTATTGTGAAAAAATTGGGGGCTTTTATTTTGAAAGCCAGCTCACCCCTCGCGTAGCTAAACACTTCATATCCATGTTGAGGTCAACATTGTATTTTTTGAGAAACAAAGACTTTCATTTGAAGGAGTTTGGGGCTTTTATTTGGAAAGTCAGGACATGCAGGCGAGGTAGCAACAGTTAGTTTGACCTGGTATTGCGTAATAGTTGGTAACAATGACGCAATAAGTGTTGACACAGGTGCAGCATTGCTTTCAGCAAAGTGAGAAACAGCGAGAGTGAATCTGAGATTTTGGGAAAAACTCGGCAGAATCCACAAATTTTGGCAAAGTTCTTCATAGAATTTATATATTTTGTAGGTCTCGACGAGAACGACAAATGAGTTTTGGTTTGATCTCCCTGTGACATTCTTATGGCCGTGGTGGCTGTTTTAGTGTTTGTAGATGGTGCTACAGAGCACATTTGGCACTGTGGGGGTAAATTTTTTTAATTTTCTGGAATAATTCAGCCATGCTGATGAGCATGGCAAATTTGGTGATTTTTTGAGCGTGTTTGGGGGGTGACATTTTGTGTTTGCAATGAGAGGAGGCACACAGGAGGCCTCGGCATTCCCAAATTTGAGGTTTAATAAAACGGAAACCGCTCCATAACTCAAAAATGTTTTTCAGCAGATTTGAGCAGAAGGGTCTCCTCTGTCTTTCATTGTGTTTTGAAGCAGGTGCGAGATTTGTCCTCAGAGGAGGTAGCATTTGTTTGAAGGCCATTTTGGGCAAAAATCTTATTTTGAATGGCCAATTGCGGACTTCCTGATGGATTGAGGTCAGGGGTATCAGTACGTGATTTGTAGGTCTCGATGAGATAAACAAATGGTTTTGGTTTGATCTCCCTGCGACATTCCTACGGGCTGTGGTGGCTGTTTTAGTGTTTGTAGGTGGCGCTAGAGAGCACATTTGGCACTCTGGGGCTTCATTTTTACATTTTCTTGAATTATGCACCCGTCCTTATGAGCGTGCCGTCCTGATTACGGCCCGAGGTCCCTAATAATAACAGCTATTCGTCCAACTAACATATTTTTTCTAAATTCTTTATTTCTGAATACATTATATCATTTCATCAAATCTTTAAAATCAAAAAAAGAAAAAAGAGGAAAGTCTCAGAGAAAAATAAGATTTTTTTCAATCTGGACAAAGGCAAGGCAAGGCAAATTTTATATATAGAGCACCTTTCAAACAGGGCAATTCACAGTGCTTTACATAGAAATAAAGGAAATTAAAAGAAATTTAGAAAAACTTTATGAAGACATAGAAAATATATTAATCAAAGAAAAACATTAAGGCTTTAAAAGGAATTATTTAAAAACAGCATGACGTTTTAAAAACAGCAAAATAAGTAGAATAAATAGTTAAGGAATTTATAGAGATAAATTTAGTGAATGTACAATCTATTGTTTATTTGAATGCCTGTGCAAATAAGAACGTTTTAAGTCCTGATTTAAAGGAAGTGAGTGTGTCAGCCTTCAGGTGTTCAGGAAGCCTCCTAACACCTTTCCTTAACCCCGTGACATAATCCACGGGGTTAAGTGAAACTCGATAGATAAGGAGATAGGAGGGACTTTTCGGATGTACCCATAGATAGATAAAGGATAGACTCCCTTTCAGTGCCGAATACTGATGCAGCGTCGCTGCCATATTGGATAGGGCATCGTGGTCTGTTAGCGCCAGGGTCAACGGGAGTTAATGCTGAACTACCAACTTTGTCCGTGTTTTGTTCAAAAAAACTTGAAGGGAAGCTGAAGGGAGCCGACGAGTGGACTTTTTTCATTATTTCTCTGAAAGTGAATGTCAGTCTGATGATGTGAGTATTTGATATGTTGCATAAAGCCGTGAGCATCATGAATCGGAATCTGCTCATAAAATCTTAAACACCCGCATACATTTTTTACATGTGATAGATGAATGGATCGATAGACAACCAGATGTTAACTTACGTATACACAACCCTTTTAGTTGACAGACAGACAGGCAGACGCAGTTATGTTTGAAAGCAGCAGTGAACTGGACCCACACACACTGGGTTGGCCACACAAAAAAAGAAAAAAACCTTCCTCGTCTGGATTTGTTTTGGTGAACACGACTGCTAAAAAAAAAAAACATACTCAAAGTTTAATACCAATGCTAACAGGTTGTATGACATATCTAGTGTGTGTGTGTGTGCGTCTGTGCGTGTGCATGTGTGAGTGTGTGTGTGTGTGTGTGTGTGTGTGTGTGTGTGTGCACCCATGCACGTGCCTGAAATAGTTAAAAAAATGAAATATACTCAGCCCAACAAAAAAATTTTAAAATAATAATAAATATGAAATTATGTTATTGGTCTTGACATTTGTATGAGGGAGCGAGAGAAACTTCAAATGATCAATCAATCTGTTTCTTAATTTTATACATTCATTCATATCAATAGCCTCGAACAAAATATGAATGCTAACTTTCACTTTTAAGCTGATGACAGTCATTTATTGTTCTGCACCTTCAATAAAAGAGGCTATTTGTAAGCTGCAGGCTGCTTCTTCAGCTGTATTGTGCAACCTGAAAGACCTGAGGCTAATGTTAAATGCAGAGAGATCAAAAGTCATGACATTTTCACACTCCAGGAAGAGGGAGACCAATCTGACCCCCATCACCACCCTACAAGGTCACGTTATTGACGAGGTTACATCTTACAAGTATCTTGGAATTATAATTGATGATTCTCTCTCATTCATGCCTCAAATTGAGCAGCTTGTAAGAAAACTAAAATTGAAACTGGGTTTTTATTTAGGTCATGCTTCTCCTTTAAGGCTAAAAAGCGCCTTGTTGAGGCAACTTTCATGTCAATGTTGGACTATGGAGACATTGTGTACATGAGTGCTTCTTCTCAGTGTCTTCACTCACTGGACACTGTTTACCATGGAGCACTGAGATTCATCACAGGCTGTAAAGCTGTCACTCATCATCGTTCTTTGTACACACGTGTTGATTGGTCGGCTCTGTCCTAACGCAGACACATCCACTGGCTGGGTTTTATCTATAAGCCAATTCTTGGCTTGCTGCCTCCCTACCTATGATCCAATGCCACATGATCCAAAAACCCAGAAATAATTGCAGTCTGTGATCAAATGACTTGTTTTTATGTACGGTTCCAACTGTCCGTACTGAACTGGGCAAAAAAGATTTCATGTTTTCTGCTCCAAGCTCATGGAATGCCCTCCAGGAAGATTTTAAAATCGCAGCGTTGGTTCCACTGGGGAAGTTTAGGGCCATTTTAAAACAATTGGAAGAAAAATCCTCACCCTGTTCTTGTTTTACCTGTATAATTTTTAACTATTTGGTGGCTTTTATAGTTTTATCTTTCAAATGTTCTTGATTGTATTTTTATTGTTTTTGTCTTGTCTTCACTGTCTTTTATTGTGTTTATAAAACATTGTTTTTGTCAATGTCAACCTGTTTGACGTAACCAGGACAGGCTTGAAAAAGAGATTCTCAATATCAATGTGGTTTCTCCTGATTAAATAAAGGCAAATAAAAAAATAAAAAATATTATGGCAAATCATGTCACTCTTTGTTAAAAAAAAAAAAAAAAAAGCAAAGTACAAAGTATCTCAGCATTAACGATCATATTTTGTATGTGTGAAAATTTGGGGAGTGATGATATTACAGGCGGACTACACCTTCCCAAGTAGATATACATGCACTGGAGGCATAGGGTGCCCCATCCAAGATGGAGTCGCGCTGTGACGTTGGCTCCGGTAGGCAGCGCCAGTCAAGTAGGTGTCTATGTATATAATGTCTGTGCTCGACATCAGCAGATGATCCCATAGAAATTATAAGGGATAGTGAAGTGACACTATGTTGTTAGGAATACTTAAGACCCTCCTATCATGACAGTTAGGTTGATTGACAATGTTGGTTGAGAGGCCTGTTTATGTTGTTTACGTAGATTGAACTTTTCACTCTGAGTAGGTGACAAGCCTAACATAGGAGATGCTGCAACAAGTTCCTGAATGCCTGTGGTCACAACATAACACTGATATTGGGTTAGTGAAATCAGCTCAGCCCGTAAAGTTCGAACCCCAATCGGGAACCAAACCTGTTTGAGAGGCCTGTTTATTTTGTTTACGTAGATTGAACTTTTCACTCTGAGTAGGTGACCATGGTCTGAACCCAAAAGTTCATCCCTAATAAGTTGTTTACGTAGATTGAACTTTTCACTCTGAGTAGGTGACCA
>OMNM01048622.1:20018-37562 GCA_900302745.1 Parablennius parvicornis
ACATTTGTACATCTTAATCACTACTGAGCAATTTGAAAGAAAAAGTGGATTTATGAACTCCCATCCATCCATCCATCCATCCATCCATCCATCCATCCATCATTACTGCTTTATTGATCCAGAGTGGCTCGAGTCAGTTCCATCTGGGTTTGAGTGACGGTAGGTGAGCCCTGGACAGGTCGTCACTTCATCGCATTGCAAACGCAGGGAAACAACAACACACACTCACATTCACACATTCAGGCAATTGAGATAGACCATTTATCCTAAAACCTTTTTGGACTGTACTGCAGTACCCAGAGTGTCCACCGGGGCTATTATCTGCCATTGATCAAACATGAAGCCAACAATAACTGTACATTTACAAACACTAGTTCCACGGTGTCTGTTACCTGGATGTGCCCTTGTGGTTGCATGAAAGCACCCATCACCCCGAAAGCAGCAAGGAGTCGTGGTTTTTGTGAATCGTCCGGAGAGTCGGTGAGCAGAGCAGGCATAATGGTGTGGTATGGCCGTTTCCCCCCAGCAACACAGTTATTGTTGGTACGGCACAAGGAAAAGCTGGCACCGCGATTCTGTGAGAGACCAGAAAGCCTTTGTCAGGACAAATATAATATGACACATCTCAGTAATCAACCTCTTATTTTCATATAATTGTCTTTGGATAACTGAAAAAAAAATAGATGGTTATAAAATATAAAAATGAGCATTTGTTTGATGTCAACCTTATTTTACATGTCTCATAGGCATAAATAACTCAGACAAATCTAAAAGTTAATAAATATTCCTCCACATGCTTACAGATATGTTGAATATAGAACTAATGGAAAGTTCCACTTTTATATTATTTTATTTACAGTGCCTATAAAAGCTTGAGCAACACCTTATAAAATGTAAAGACATGGAAAACGTGGAAAGAGATGATCCATGGGCTTCCATATCTACCATGACAAATTTGAGCTAAAGGATTTTTATTTGAATATGTGTAATGATTTGCATTCCTACTTCAATGTTTCACTAAAATACACTAAAAGCAACTTGCAAGACAATGGAAATGTGTTTTATGGAATCGCATCAATACCCACTGCTACCGCACAATTCACAAAACAAACAAAGTCTCGTTCTGGCCCTTCTGACCTGCAGTGGAAAGCCACAGTCTTTTGGGACAAGCCCGGTCCCAAAGTTTGCATAGATGCTGTTGACAAATGAACATGCGTTGCCATGGACATCAATTACACAGAAATAGACGGTGTCGCTTCCTGTCATCTGGCCCGGCTCCACGCGCTCCATCGCCCTGCAGATTAACACACAAACAAAATTCAGATAAATGAGGGTAACAGAGAGGCTTTTAACGAATGGCACGTTATTGCTGGTGAATCCTGGACTTGGAAATGTCTGTAAAAGAGCCCGTCTCAGTTCACCCGTCCTCACCACAGAGAGGGGCAACCGGCATCCCTCTGTGGCATGAAAGCAGCGGTGCCCCAAACAGAAAGACTCTGGAGAGCGTGACGAAGGCAGATGAAATGATCAGGTCACACTGACTAAGCCGGGTGAGACTTATCCCAACAACACAACCTGACAAAGAAAAGAAGGTGGAAAGAAAAGAAGGAAGTTCCAAAATAGAGTTATCCTACTGCCACCAGACTAATTTACCATACACTACGAATATAAAAATTCACTTGTAAATTATGATGGTGCCAGGTTTTTAAACATGGTGGCATTTTATGGAATTCATATACCGTATATATTTATTCACTGTAAGGTATATGTATGTTTTCTGGTTATTAAATACAAATCAACTCAACACTAAAAATAAATAACAATGGCAACTTATGTAAAACTCAATACCACAGAATATTTGTCTGTGTGTTAATGTGCATGTGTGCATGTCAACAGATGATTTTCTATCATTTAATTTAATCTTTCATTGTCATCTGCTTGTGTATTTGTTATATGATACGAAGTTCAAAGTCTAAAGAGCCGCCCAGTGAATACACACTGTTGGCAAATTACACACCCGACGAGGGATGACACAAAAAAGGGGCAATCGATAAGGTCAGGGGAAGTAAAACTCTGCAGTCATATCTAAAGTCAACAGAAAAATGACTGGCACGCGCACATACACACACACACACACACACACACACACACACACACCTTTCCATGTTTATGTGCTGCGCTTGCCGGTGGCTGTAGCTCTTGGACATGAGGGTTTCTAAAGGGATGGTCACATGTTCTGGGTCGCTCACGTAGCGCTGAGCATCTGTTAGCGCCAAACGAACAGCCTCCACCAGCACATGGATGTAGTCGGCACTATTATGGCCTACAGCTGGACAAGAAGACAAAGATTATTGCACATCTTATTTAATGAAATTTTCACAATTATGAATATGGAGGAAGACATCCAGGGCCTTCTTCAGACTTGAGCTTACATTTGAAAGACTTCTCAAGTACATTAACAGAAAAATGCCACACATAAAAAAAAAAAAAAAAAGATAAACAAAAGACAAAAAAATTGCTCAGCATTTTGTGTCCACTATCTGGTGAAATATATTGACTTTTTGTCATCTGACCTTAATCCATCATATATGATATTTTGAAAATGGTTATGGTTTCTATTTCAACAGTGATAAGAGTAATAGAAGCATAAATATTTGAAATCTCAAAAGCGCTGGAGAATTGTATTGTATTTAATCAGCCCGTTCAGGTTTCAGGTAGCATAAGCCTTCTTGTGTGAATTTGTTTTTTCCATTGCTCAAATCAAATATTCTACACATTATTTTGCATGAGATGATTAAAAATCCATGGTGGCGGATCAACAGTGTTGCTATAGTTACCTTTAAGTTGAGGGAAGTGCTCCAGTATGTTGAGCAACATCAAGGCAGCAAGGCCCTGACAGTTGGGAGGAAGCTCCCATAGTCGCAAACCCTGAACACAGAAGAAAGTCCATCACCCTGCTGATCACAACATCAAATGAAAGATAATAATTTCCTGACCTTATAATCTGTGCTTATAGGAGTGATGACCTCACTATCATGGTGGCTGAGGTCATCTAATGTCATGACTCCTCCATTTTGGTGGATAGCATCGACGATGGCTTGGGCAACTCTGCCCTGGTAAAACGCTGGTTTGCCATTTTCCCCCAGCGCCTAAGAAAGGATCAGTGTATGTAATATTATCGTCATCGAGCAATCACCGAACATATTATAATCACTGTGCTCTTTAATGAAAAACCCCTTTAAACTAGTATTTCTCTGTCCATCAACAAGATCTTAAACAAGAAAAAAGCCCACAAGTAAAATGATGCTTAGCAAAGGGGAATGCAGTCTTTGAATGGGCATACCACTACTGTTCTTCAGCGAAATCAATGTAATTGAATGAACTGAAGGGTGTGAGTAAATGTGTGACTTTTCCTCATACAGGAAGTGACACGCTGTTATTGTGGAGGAATGACCATTATGATGCCTTGGAAACCACCAGTCAATGGGGTGAGGTCACTGCTATTGTTTCTACAGCCTCAGGAACGTTAATGTTTGTGTGTGTGAGTGTGTCCGTGTGTGTAGGGAGAGCTGAGATGGGTGGACTTGGATGTTTTCCTGCATTACGTATGCCTGAGTGTTTCATGTAGTGACACACTATCAAGCATCAATCAATGCGTGCTTTAGTGGTGATATCACTGAATCGGTGTTCTTTTATAGATATCACAACATCCAGCCAATACACATTCATTTCTTTGAGTTTTTTTTTTTTTTTTGCGACATTGTTTAATAAATCTCACACAATCAGACTAAAAGACTAATCCTCACCCAACAAAAGCAATATGTTTATGTGTTTCGAACATTCAAATTAAATTTACTAGTAATCTGAGCTATAAGCAGGAAAAAAACAATGTTATATATGTAGCTGGGGTTTTGTCATATATTAGTAAGTTTAAAATCATCAATTCAACATTGAGTAGGAGAGAAAATACACCCAATGATTTTATCATTTTCCTGCAACATGATTTTGTCACGACTGGAATTATACAAGACAAGATATATTCAAACTCATTTCAGCACTTGACCACAGCTTCACACAGATGTACAATGAACCGATTTATAGTTTGCTATAAAGTCAAAACTATAATCATCGTTTTCACATTTTTACCAGCGTCACCTCCACATCCCAACAGTTTCCTTCTGCCTATCCTCTGTTTTCTTTACTATTGTTTTTGTACTGTGAAGACAATCTTGTTTTTGATGTGTCCCACTCCCTCCCCTCATCCCTTTGCTTACCCCCATATATTTTATAATCCTCCCTTCCTCTGTCTTCCTTGTTTTACTTCCACGTTATGTCGAACATTCAAATGGGTTCAGGGTTGAATGCCCAGTAAGCCCTGGGGTGCATCTAAGGTCATCCTTAAATAGAAGAAACTACTCTAGCCATGGACCTGGGCGAGGTTACTCCAAAGCACGACATTTATGTGCTCTCTTGATGCCATGGAGTTGTTTTTTCCACTCTTAAATTTTAAGAATTTACCTTCAGGACTTGAGCCAGGGATGTGTTTCTAAATATTTGTCCACTTTTGGGCGCATGACCATCAATCAGAAAGTCCCCACCTAGTTCCTTCCCAGCATCTCGAAGAGCTGACACAGAGTTTTCCCAGTGGAAAGCCGTTACTTCTGCAACAGGAAATCCCTCTTCAGCAAGCTTCACCGCCCCACTCAGCACCTCCTGCAGGGACAGCTGGGGAAACAGCCGAAGGAAACACATGGTTATTACAGGAAACTTTACTGAGCAGGAAGGGTGAGTCGTCGTTAAATGACTGTGAAGGTGTAGTGACCAAAACTCATTTATAGCTTTAAATGAAAAAAAAAAAAATCTATTTGATTTTCTTATATCAATATATGAGTGAGAAAATACATTTTTCTTTTGAGTACAGTGATATTTACAGTTCCGATGTGTTAAATACTCAGTAGCGATTATGGGCTATTTAGATACTGACGAGGCTCTTTCAAATATTTGTAGCTGCAAGTGAAGAAGCTCACCCAAATAAACAAAGCTCAACAAATAGTCCATTGAACCGAGCAACTCTCAGAAGGGGAAGAAGTGTAAAAGATGAATACGTCTGAGCGAGCCCTTTCAAGCAAATATTTAACTCTCATTTATTTTATGATCCCCAGACGAATCAGATCAATACATTTGATATGTTACCCGAAACACAAAAAAGTAATGAACACTTGGAAATAACAGTGGTTTTGTATGTCCTGTGAAAACAGTATAAGTTTTTTTTTGTTTTTTTTTAATAAATCAAGTGTTTTTATTTGCTGTTGTTTTTTCTGGACAAAACTTCAGGCTTCTTTCAACACACACAAAAACATTCACAAGAGACTTAGTGGAATTCTTCCTCAATTGGTTACTACTAGAGAGTCAAGTAAATAAACACATGAGTTTTTGTAGATTCTGACTCTATTCAAATATAGAACCATTTTTATGCTGAAGCGTTAATAGAAGATTTAAAAAAAATCTAATTAGAGTGATTTGGGGGTTGCTGTAACACACACCAGCACAAACGTCACAAATGAACACAGACAAACCCTGTGGCTTCCAAACAGCTGAAGAGTGTCACACCAGCATGCAGGGGCCCCTGGCACAGTCACATTCAAGGCATCAAACACTGAAGGAGGGGTCTCTGCAGTGTAACCACGCCCTTCCATGAAGTCCAGAGTCTGGGCTTGAGGGGAACGACCACTGAGGACACACAGAGCAGTTCAGATCGTGGCTTTCTGAGAGCAGGAACAAGATATGAAACCAATAAATGAACCTCCACCTTCCATTAATCCCTCCGATCTCTCCAGTCTTTCCATTGTAGAATAAGCAGAAAGCGTCTCCACCAGGACCGGTGCTTCCCGGCTCTGTTACCGCCAGAGCTGCTGCTATGGCGACCGCAGCATCTGCTGCATTGCCGCCACTCTTCAAGATATCTAAACACAAACACACCTACAAGTTACTTGTCAATTACAGCAGCAGTCGCCTCACAAAACCAACACCAGAGATTTTTTTTTACAGTTTATTTTAATGCCTTTTTCAGAGTTGGTCTTAATAAGGTGGTTTAATATTGAAATGATGGAGCGGAGCTTTGTAAGGTTTCTCAGTAAAAATGTCCAGACAATTCAAAAAATAGGAGGCTAATTGGCACATCTGTCAGTTGAATGGCCCTTTATGTTGGTGAGGCGTTTAAAACTATGAAACAGAATGACAAGGTGTGGCTTTATTGTCTTACATTCTCCATTGTGTTTATAATTGCTCAGTTATAGTTGACAAATGTTACTCATAGTTTGACATTTCTACCTTTGTGTTTGATTGAGCAAGTCTGCAGTACAATGAGTACTTTTTTAGCACAGGGGTCATCAATTAACCTCTCATGCATGTATTTGGACTGTTGGAGAAACACAGGGAGAACATGCAAATTCCTCACAGAAATGCTCACCCAGTATTCAATCCCACAATGAAAATAAGTAGTAGTCCTGTACTATCTTTTTTGAGAGTCTGGGGTATTTATAGTATTTGTGGGAATCATTCAATGCATTTGAGCTTTAATAAACTGCACTGCACAACTTTAGTATCTCCACTGTGCAGCAGCACAATACAACAGAGAAGGGACAATGGAAGCTTACAAGTAAAACAGTGGCCAAAGTCACAATCAACCAGATAAAAACATTTAAACTATAGATTTATAGAAACAAGGGAAACTTCTGGAGGAGTTGTGGCTGTGCTGTTTCCATAGTATCCACCCTGAACTCACCCAGCCCCACGAGCGACGCTATCTGCTGGCTGGACGCCACACATCCGTGCAAACATACCACCGGAGACCTCCGGGAGGAGAAGGTCAGGTCGGTGCCCATCCCACTGCGACTACCAGCAGATCCCGGGCGAAAAAACACAAAGTCAAAGGGAGGAAACAAGGTTAAAAAGCTTCAGACTTTGAGGTTAACATCGATTACTCGGTAAACGATCACTGAGACTGGAAACAGGACTTCAGTCCAGAGTAGAGGATTGCAGATGTCATCGATTCCAGAAAAAGAAAATAACTTCATATATTCGTTTATCTGTTTATTAATTGAGCAACATTTAGTAACTTTTAGTTACATTTAGTAAATAAGTTAGTAATTTGTTACAAACTCACCAATGTGTGTGTGTGTTTTGTTTTTTATTTTAGCTCTGCTTCTGGAGCTAATATACTAAACTAATACTTTCTTAATCCCCCTGAAGAAATGTCTTGTTCCACAATGACCCATCTTATTTCTAAGATGTGGAGGCGCAGCCACATTAATTTGTAGGCGCTCCGTTGAAATGATGGGGATCAAGGGTCTTGCTCTTGACCTGCAATGGTGAAGTGTCTACTGAGGGAAATAGTTAACTTAAACTAGACCTTAAGACATTCCAACAGAATTATGATTTAGTAAAAAATAGAATAAAGGCAAAAGATTGTGTTAAAAAATATTTTGGGGCTTCAGCAAACTCTGCAACACTATTAAATAATAAAACGAAATGTATAAGTGAACATTTATATATGGTATACAAAATAATTTGGAAGGACCAAAGTCTCTGGTTGTGTTTATTATTAATTATTAATTACACTATTCTAAACGTAAGTTCTTGTGGAGTAGATGTTTTGTGAATAAAAAAAATATAGATTTCTTTATGTCTTCAGCAAGTTTATTGACTCCCAATATAAGTAGAAGAAGAAAAAAATATTAATCCAAGATTGGTTTGACAGTAAAGTTATTGACAGTGGTTGAAGATAAAGGTGAATGGACACCTTTAAAATGTCAAAATTGTAAGTTTGGTCATAGCACAAATATACTATTTGTGTGTTATTTGATTACAACAATGGCCAAACCAAATTATAAACTTGCTAAAAATCAAGTATCTTTTATGATTTACTGAGGGAATACAGTAGGACCTGATTGAAGACAAGGATGAAAATGTTGTGACTTTCTTCCATCTACTGTATGTAGATAATTGATTACCGAACGAAAACCTATTTGTTTCTCTCCTATAACGTTGAGGCACCTATTTAGAGAAACATTGTCGTATAATATTCATTTGTGTCCTGCACGTCTGAACTTGGTAATCTTAATCAAAACTAAAGCTGTTGTTGGATGCAAATCAGTCACTTTGGCTGTGCTATATCGACCAGCTGCCTGCCACTTCCTCTTATGTCTCCAGGTATACAAACGAGACTGTAGAACATTAACCATTGTGTCTTCGATGATGTGTCTTTGTGCACACACAGGTATGTTATTCTTCATTAATGGTCCCTGTGTGTGTTTGCGCATTGTGTGTGTTTCTGTGTGAGAGAGATACTGCCATATCACATCTGGTTTATGTAAACCTAAAAGAGAGAGGGGGCAGATGGGAGGGTTATAAATGCTCAAATGAAGGACCAACCATCCTCAGAAACAGGGCAGCTGAAACAGACAGCATCTACTCATTCCCACTCCAAATATTGTTTTAATGGTGTTGAGGAGCTGCAATTACAGGTGAACCAAAGAACTAAAAGCTGCCATATTTTTTTAACTGCTTCTCCACCTTTGTAATTTGGCCCAAGTGGTGTAGACAAAAACTAGACTGTATTTGGGTGAAATCTTGAAAATAGTTTCAGATTATTTACCTGGGAGAAAGGCCTAAGTGGAGTGGTTTAAAGTTCACAAGATACTTCTCAAACCTCAGGAGTTTCTCCTGTTAGAGGCATTTTCAGAGCCAAAATGTGTTCAGGCAGCTTTGCCAAATGTCTGGGGATCAGTTTGCTGCCTCTGGCAATTGCATGTGTGCTTTGCAACATCCTGCTGTTTTTCCCCGGCGGGACCGTTGAGGACAGCTCGAAGATCACTGATGAGGTATTTTACTGCGGAGGCCTTTTGGGTTCTGGAGTTCTGGTGAGTGTTTTACTGAGATGCTAAATTCTGCTTTTGTGTCCATTTAAAAAAAAAAAAAGAAAAGAAAAGTACTGACATGTGACGTGTTCGTGATGCATTCGTTTACTAAACTGGACATTTTCTACTGTTAGAAATGGCAAATGGAAAATGGAAAATGATTAAAATTCCAATATTTAACTATTCCTACTGTCACTTATTTTAATTGTTAGTTCACATTTTTGAATAGTATAAATAGTGTAGTACGAGTATATATGATAACAAATAACTCTTTGAATTTCTTTCTTCTATCTGTTTGTCTATATATTTCCCTCCTGTGAATTTTTGGTGTGTTTGGGTGGCAGATGATCTTCCCAGCACTGGTCTTCCTGGGTCTGAAGAACAATGACTGCTGCGGTTGTTGTGGCAATGAAAGCTGTGGAAGGAGGTTTGCGGTGAGGCTATTTCTTACTTTACTGTTGCAACATGATAAAGACTTATTTAAAACAGTGGTTTTACAAATCCAGATGACATGCGAAATGCAAGGAGACTGGAAAGTTTGTCTTAAGAGAAATTCAAATAGGTCTCACACAGGGTGGGGCAATAGACACAATTATATTGTTGACTGTAAAAAAAAAAAAAAATCTGTTCTAAAGTTATTCTAAAGGTATCGGGGGAAAGACGACTAACAGCCACACCCTGGCTGCGTATGGCTGTAGACATACACAGCCACGGTATATTTCAGCACTAACTTTGTTGTTTGTATAGATTCATTAGAGTGAAAAAGCATTTTTGCATTCAAATAATTTTACAAATATTTACCAGGTTAATGATGGTGAGTTAATCAGGTCATTGTGATAACCTTTTTCAAGAATAAACAAATCATCCGATCTTTTGCAATACAATTTTATTGTGGAAATTACTATATGTAAAATAATAAATTAAATTTTTAAAAATCAAATGTGTTTAAATTGTATGATCAAACCTCAAAGACTGCAGCTCTTCTGTAATGATTACTTTGCATTGATCTAGTTTGGTTGTCGCCTGTTGGCTGCACAGTCTGATCGCCTCGTGTGTGTAATGAAAAAAAACATTGGGTCTCTGTGTACATACCCTCAATGATTTACACAGTAATACGTGTGAAAACACACGTAAACATTAATGAGAATTCGATCATTGTAGCACAAAATTCCCCTGATAATAGTTTCACATGAGTTTCTCTCATAGAGCAGGGCTTGTACTGTCACACACACACAGATCAATATTCCAACAATGTGTAGGTGTGTGAGTGCAAGAGAAAAAAAAAGATCAGCAAACAAAAAAAACTTACTCACACATTCAAGGCATCTCAGTCACCTTGTGTCGCCTGGCCTCTTGGCACTCAGAAAATAACTGCATTGTTCAGGGAGTTTCATGAGAAATTGTTGATGCATTGATTCACTATATGAGTGGCTTTACTATTTTTCTCTCCCTGCAGATGCTGAGTTCTATACTCTTTGCTGCTGTTGGAGTTTTAGGAGCAGGATACTCTGTTATAATTTCTGCTGTGGCCATTAACAAAGGACCAAAGTGTAACACCACAGAGGGAAACTGGGACTATCCCTTCTCAGCTGGGTGAGACAAACAAAATTATGAAATGTTTAAACATGTACTTCAACTGGTGCTTACACCATCAATGTATTGATGTACATGTTTCTTTCAGCTACAATTAATATATCTTTAAAATAAACTCCACTGTACCATCACTTGATGTCTACATTTTAAAAATAGAGTACTTTATTCTCACCACCTCCTCCAGGGACTATCTATCCGAGACGAGTATGTGGAATAGGTGCACAGCGCCGCCTGATGTGGTACCCTGGCACCTCACTCTGTTTTCCATGCTGCTGATGTTCGGGTTGATCCAGATGGCGCTATGTGTGGTGCAGGTGGTGAATGGCCTGTTGGGAGCCTTGTGTGGGGACTGCTGTGGCTGCTGTGGAGGGGTCAGTGTCTGTGTGTGTGTGTGTGTGTGTGTGTGTGTGTGTGTATATATTCCTTATAGCAATGCACATGCACATTACACTGTTATTATTGTTTGTTTTTCAGAGCGATGGAGCTGTCTGACTGCGTCCTGCGGCTTTGAGAATCTAAGGATGCCCCCCACCTCATCCAGAGATTATTTTCTAGCTCTAAACTCTGAAATTCTAAGATGTGTCATTAATAGCTTATTAATGAAAGTGAAGGGTTTATTTTATTTACAGTGGAAATGATAGAGCTAGTTAAGAGTTTGCTATGCACTTGCAATTTTGCTTTTTAATAATTGAAATGTTTTATTCAACTATTGCACTCTTTTTGTACCCATTTGTAACTGTTAATGATTGATTTTTTTCATTTTCTTTGGTTTTCATCATTTCATCATTCTAACAATTAAGGTTTTTCTTTTAAGTTGCATTTAAACGATTAAATAAAGATCTTATATTTGATTTGTATCCTCAGTATTGATGATAGCAAACGGGACTGTACTACCCGACTGCTCATTTTATTTTTAATCCATTCATTTTTCTTGTTAGACCAAACCAAAGCATCTATCAATACAAACATTGTCGTTCATAAGAAACTGTCTTTGTATGACTGCCCCCTGCTGGATTATTTGTCTAATAAACCTGATGTGAAGCCGACTTGTATCCACACATCTCCTGCTTCAACGAGCGGCGTCGCTTTTACATTCAGTGGAAGTGAAAGTGCATAAGTGCATTCGTTCAATTCTGATTTTCACAAAACGATTCCCAAAATCCAGGCATATAAACATGTTTTCAAACAATTTTTTTTAAATGTCCTAATCAACATATTTTTTTTGTTTGCTTGAATGTTGTTGTTGTTCTTCTTCTTGGTTGCTGTACTTAAGTGTATGCATTTGCATTAACCCAGAGCTCTCATGTCAGTCTTCCTGTTACAGAACGTCTCCAGAGACGATAACAAACAAAGAGAATAATGTATTTCAGTAAAGAACCATGTGTGAGGCTCAATCCGCTTCTCCTTCGCTTTTTTAAGCATTTTTAGGCATCACTCATGATGCGGGGCTTCACGATCCTTCTGACGTTTTGGTAAAAGCTGGAGGTGATGAGCAAAGCTTGAGTGTTCATTTAAAAGGTTCCGTGGAGGCGGAACGATTGTTCGGTGAACACGGACGAAATAAAACCGCGCACCGGCTCCAGGAGGAGGTCGCTGCACAGAAGATTCTTAAGGTTCTTGTTTTTAACCTGAAAGCGAGGTTATAGTGTCTTGTATCCGCTTCATGTGATGAACAAGGAGGAACGTTAGCTGCCAAAAGGTCTGTACTCATGTCGTCATTCTGTTTGCGGAAGTTTCAACAGATTTCAGATTATCAGGATTACTTACTTTAACTGTCTGACCACAGCATTCATTGTGTCACACGTTTTTTCTCCAATGATTTGCGGTGTTCTTGCTTATATATTTGCTATTTACTACAATGTAAAACAATATAATAAATATAATATGATATAATATAATATATTATTTGGCATTTCTGTGTAGAGATTGCTTTTTCTCCCCGTGTGTATGTTTGTTTCCTCCGGGTTGTCATACCAGATTTCTCCCACAGTCTGTAAACATACATGTGATGTTAATTTATTTATTTAAAATTACCCTAAATTGCCGATAGGTGTGAATGTGTATGGTTGTCTGTCTATGTATGTTTGCCCTATGGTGGCATGGCGACCTGTCCAGAGTGTAATCTGCCCTCACTCATAGAAAACTGGGATTGTGTCCAGTGCAACATTTGAAGTTTTTTGTTTTTGCAGATAAAAACAACCCCAAATCGTCCACCATTTAGCAATTGCACTGAATGATCGTCTCAACTGTGTAAATAAAATACACCTTCCTACGCACAAGCGTGTCCGGTTGCCTGCTTAATATCCTTACATACAATATACACATTCTGATATAAGTCTAATTTTTGATTTTGAAATGTTTTCAATTCTGTTCTTTTTTAAATAGATATTATGCTGTTTGACAGATGACATAGCTTAAATGATGTATATGTGTTTTTTTTTCTCTCCTCCTGAACTTGAACTTGTTTCTTCTCTAGATGCTCTCCTTAACACTAAAAAGAAGCTGCTTTGCAACTCATAAGGTAAAAGGCACTTATTTTACACCTCTTAGATTATTGTTTTCAAATTAACTGATATTTTATACATTTCTCTTTCAGTTGTTGCATTGGTCAGGTTCTCCACAAAGATTCTGGACGTCAACCCTTAATGTATGTTCACAGGCCGGAGCTGTCACCTCCTACAGGCTCCCATCTTCAGAAACAGCATCCAGACATGTCCGACCGTGCACTGTACTTGGTTTCAGGACTGAGCTCTTCCAGAAAGTACAGACAAGTGCTGCTTCGTTTTGGATTAGAAATGAGGGTTTCCATTCCTCTGCTGTGAGACTAAAGAAGCGAGCAAAGCCTGAACCTCCTCCAAGAGAACTGGATCTACTTCGATACAACTTCAAGAACTTTTGGGAGTGCCCCAAACCAGCCCTCTACCTGGGCTTCGCTGGGTTGATTCCCTTTGTCTGTCCCCCTCTGTTCATGGCTGTGACGGAGAGCTACTACCCAGAGCTGGCTTACGCTCAGCTAGCCTATGCTGCCTCCATTGTTTCTTTCCTGGGTGGAGCTCGGTGGGGATTCGCACTCCCTGAAAGCAGCCCAGCCAAGCCAGACTGGATCAACCTGGCCAACAGTGTGGTTCCTTCCCTGTTAGCCTTTGTTACCATGCTGATGAGCAACAGCATCACCCCTGCAGTTATGACCGTTATCATGGGACTTGGAATCTCACTCCATTATGATCTGGCTCTGCTTCCCACTTATCCAAGCTGGTTCAAAGTCCTGCGCACTATCCTCACAGTTGTGGCATCTTTTTCTCTTATTGGTACGCTGTTACTGAATGGAAGCGTCCCAGAAAAGAAGCTGTTTGGAGACTGACAATGTTTCTCTGGTTAAGAATTTTTTTTTCTTTTTTAAGTATTATTCTTCATCTTCATTCGGGCAACCTGATGTCAAGGTTTTCTTTACCTGCTTACCAGTCCTATATATGAAGTTGATTGCGCTTGTCATTATGTGTTCAGTGATATTCTGCCATAAATCATCTAGAAAAGGAAAATATTATGACCTTTGTCCATATTTCTTAAAACTAATTGCCAAGTTTTTTTCTTCTTCCTTTTTCTTATTTTACCTACAAGCTGTCCTCCACAGAATTCTTTTATTTAATGGGAGTTGGTCAGTATGTTTTTATCTGTATTATATTATAATTTTGAGTCAATTGTATGAAAATACAAATATTACAAATTCATAATATGATACATTATTAATTCCAGTCATAACTTGATCATATTCATTGTCCAAAAATAATACATTTACAGTCATGCCGATATAGCTGCAAACAATATGGTTAGCTTTTTAGTTTGTAAAAACTGTTCCTCACCCAACCACGTCATAAGTTTGTTGCCTTACATCCACTGAGTTAACTGTTAACCTGCGATAATTAACGGGGGAAATTGTTAAGACTTTTTATTATTCCTGCAACTGCAGAGAGAGAACACAATAACAATTAAAACCAGTCTGTTTTGCTTGCATTCAGTATCTCATGAAGTCTGAGTGAAATTCTTTTGAAATTATCAGTTTGTTCCAAAGACTAATGTCAATACCCCGATTAATTTAAACGTGAGCACGTACACTGAGTCATGAACAGGGGTTTTCTCTTTCCACACATGATAAAAATGTCAGATGTCTAGAGAATGTGATCTTTGAATAATGAATCAAACAAAGACAGCGGCGATCATATGAAAGAAAACATATCCGCCATCTTGGATTCCCCACTGGCAGCTTCTCCATACCTGTGGAAAGAATATTAATGTGAAATGTACCAAACATAGTGATTTAAGTACTTTTGAGCTCAAAAGTAAAGCTTTTAGTTTAGGGACGAAGACTGTAACACTTAAAGATTTTAGCTCAACTGTAAGAAACTTTCTCTTTGGGAATAAATTAAGACCTTTCTTTTAACAGTTTTTACAGGGGCCCATCTGGAAATTGATTTGCACATCAGAGTGCAGGCAGGTAATCCTTTCACTATAGGTTAGATAACATTGAGTGAAGGACAGTATTGAAATAACTTACCAGTGTAGAATACAATAGTTTAATATTCCCAGAGGGACATTCTTTGTAACTTTGATCCAAACAGAAAAGAACAAAAGCAATAATAAGAATAGAAGTTAAATATCAATAAGACAGAATGAAAAATATATATTTTTGGTCATATATTAATATGTACAGTATATGCAGGGCTCAAGTGATGACTGGTATAAGAAGAGAGTACGAAATTAAGAGAAAAACACAATTTACAAGGTGGAGTTAGAATCTTTGTCACAATAATATAACAAGCCCATGACAGAAGAAACAATCATCGAGACACACATAACTGCAAGCAAGGTGGGTTCATACATGTATGGTGTGAAGTCCTCGCCCAGCTGTACGCCGTTTGTCCTCCGGTCCTGCAGGGGGCAGTGTAGCACGTGGAGCCTCCTGGCAGGAAGTGACGGCGGCGGACAGGCAGCAGCATGACTGCAGCGGAGCACTCACCTTTCATAGTTAGTCAACTTAGCTAAGATGTCAGGGTTTGTTCTTTCACTCGTTTAATGTAGTTGGACTAAACTTTACAGAGTAACAATCTGTACCGAGGTGAGTTTGGAGCACTCGGCTATATTAACATGGATGTGTGTTGGCAGATGAGGATGAGTTTGTTCTGCAGCTCTTGGAGAGAGGACGTGTGATCAGCTTTGGTAAACAGAAATATCCAAAGATGTGATCTTAAGTCATCGTTGACTGTCAGTTAAAGACGAAGGGGTCAGGACATTAGCAAGCGACTTATGCTCATACACTGGTCAGCGCTGATGTACAAATCTCCAGACGAATAGTAATGCTGATGACTTTGTCTCACTTTCTGTACAATCACAAGTTAAGAGATGAAAGTGATTCACCACACAATCATCCTCTTTCTCCCTTGATATTTCCAAGATGCTTATTATATGTGATCTGCAAATTCCTTTGGTTTATTGTGGCAGTTTAATCTTTTCTGAGCTGAAACCTGTCGGACAGTAATATTGTTATGTTTTTCCATGAGTTTACAGGCAAAGGGAAATCCCCCTTTCAAATGAAACATGTTCCTCTTACATTTCTGTGATCTGCCTTTGACCCTATCAACATGAGTGCCCGTTAGTTGTCATTTGACTTTATCTGCAAATGTTATTTTGTTTTAAAGCAGCACACTTGGATTTAGCATGGAGCCTGCGATATATCCGGTGTGGCAGAGGGTCATTCACCGGCTCCACAGAAGCTTGACCCTTCCTAAGAGGAGCCATTCAAACTGTGCCCAGTCTGCGAGTTCCTCTCGCTCCAGAAGCAGCCAACCCACACTGCTGGTGTCCCGCCTATACCAGCCCTCTAACCTCCGCGATGTGGGACAGGACAGCCGGCTCTCGGCCGAGATGACCTGCAAGAGCCAGAGACTCATGCAGCAGGCTGGGCTTATCCACCCATCCAGCCCCGGGTGCTACTACTACCTCCCTGCCACCGTACGCTCCATGGAGAAGCTGGTAAGTTATCTCACTGAATTTGAGAATCATGTATGCCATTCTGTGTTCAAACTTAGAAAAGTAGAATATGTTGTGTTCCCCCTGCAAGTCGTATTTTTTTAAATTGTGTTTTTGTTTTGTTTTGTTTTTTTACATTGACTTTCAGTGTAGTTTTGGGGCAGATATGGACTCATAAAAGTTAGTATTCTTCAATTTAACTTTTTGGTACTCAACTTAATGTTCAAAAGTTTTATTGGTTAATTTAAATGTTTAACAGCTGCATTAGACATTAACATGGTAATAATATGACAAGCCAATAAAAATTCTTAATTTGTGCGTAACCATATTGTAGTGTCACACAATATAGCTTATCTATCACGTAAAAAGAGGTTTCCCTTTGTAACGCATTTAGCACTTATCCCAACAGCAATTTGCTTTTAACTTAAGGAAGAATTGTTATATAAACGTGTACATACACCTTTTCCATATTTCCTAAGAAAAAGAAAAACAATAGGGAGGTTTACTTCTTCTGAGCTTATATCCTGATAACCTCTCTCTTGACAATGCTTATTCTCTTACATCATTGAGATGCCTTAATTTACAGTAAAGCAAGTCTTTAACCTGCAAAGCAAAACTCAGGAGTCTTGCTTGGTTGGGGAATATATAATGACGCTCATGTTTCACAGGTGAGAGTAATTGATCAGGAAATGCAGTCGATTGGTGGTCAGAAGCTGGACATGCCCAGTCTGTGCTCAGCGGATCTGTGGAAGACCAGTGAGCGTTGGGATTTGATGGGCAATGAGCTGTTCCGCCTGAAGGACCGCCACGGCGCCGATTACTGCCTGGGTCCCACACACGAGGAGGTGGTGACGACGCTTGTTGCTCACCAGGCAACTCTCTCCTACAAACAGCTCCCTCTCCTTCTTTATCAAGTAAGCATTTCGCTTCTTATTGATGTGTGCTACTCTCTATTAATGCTATTATTACCTTGTGAATTCTTTTTTTTTTTTTTTTTTTTTTTTTTTTT
>OMNM01048623.1:0-24151 GCA_900302745.1 Parablennius parvicornis
TCTCAAATATAACATCACAGGGCAAGGGGAAAATGGAATTTCAAAAAAATGTCACTGTTTTATGGTGTCCGTGCTGAATAAGCCATCTTCATGCTTGGTAATTATTGACGTACAAAACATTCAATAAAAATAAAATGCCGTCTTTAGTCGGGCTCGGGTATCGCGAATATTAACCCCCAATGCATTGTGTGTAAAGTACATCCAGTTCTTCCAGTGGATGCTCCCAGCATTTAGATCTGAATCATCTTTTAGTATTAATTTTTTTTTTAAGATCTTTTGAATCTGGCAACACAATAATAATTAAGCTTGTAATTTTTTCCAGGAGTCCAAAAGTCTTCAGGGTAAAATCGTGGACATTCAGAAAAACAGACTTGGTAAAAGTTCATGTTTTTCTCTGATCTGTGTGTACTTGTCTTGAAAAGTGACTAACTGACTTCCCACACTGCTCAGTTATGAATTCATATCAGCTGACTGTTGTGTTACCACATTAAAGATTGGTTGCTAAAGATTCTGCGTGTGTGTTGTGTGCCTGTGTGTAGAGATGAAACGACTCACACACGAGCAGATGCGACAGATTGAAGAACTGACGTCCAAAAACGAGCACCCGGACTTGGAGAAGTACAAAGTCATGCTGGAGAAAGGCCGAGCCAACATGGAGAAATATAAAAAGATGACCATCATGACTCAGAATGTCCTCAGGGTAAATACAGTGCACAGGAAGAACAAAAGCTTTCTCTTTTTTTTTTACCATTACAGATTTGTGTTGATAGAAGCTACTGTATTAATTGGTATTATCCTTTTTAGGGCATCCTGCTGGCCTTTAAGGTCAACTGGCTGGACGATCCTGAGATTCAAGCCATCGCCATGACTCTGGAGGAGCCTCCTATAACTGACTAGAGATTAAGTTAACCCTCTGCTTTGTGTATTTTTCATTCTAATAAACCTTTATCTCAAGGTAATAAAACAAACAAAAAAAACGTATTTTTCTCTATTTCATCAGTTACATTTGCAATCTCTTGCAATCTCACTGTACCATAGTATAGTGACAATAAAGGAATTCTGATTCTGATTCTGATTCTATTTTAGTTGAGTACCTTTGTCCTGTACATTGTTATACAGTATCGCCTCCGTTAGGGGCGCCACATGACGAGAGGATGAGTTGAAACAGCTTCACGGAGAAGAAGAAAAGAAACACGTGTGTGCGGAGTGCTGAACAAATTCTAGAAATCTTTTTGTTTTTCGATTTCTTTATTGGTTTGGTATTTGTGGCTTTCTAACCATATTAAAACGAAGTGGAAGATGCCGAAAGTAAGAGCGGAGAAGAAGAGCAGGCAGCACCAGGAGGTGAAGAACCAAGGTGAGCGGAGAGTTAGCTTTAGCACGTTAGCAAACATCAGAATCAGCTGATGGGGGGGGGGAAAGTGGCTTCATGGCTTCATATTTCAACAAGACACCGACATTTAATCCTGTTTCTGGGTTGATATCATCAGTATGAAATGTTGTCAGTGAATATAGGCATTTAGCAAGTAATTAACCTTCAAAGAGGAGTACATCTGTCACAGTTTGATGTCAAAAGTCTTGAACTAGTTTCCACTTAATTTCAGTGTTTGTTATTGTGTCAGACCTGGAGCAAATTGAGCTTTCACTCATTTTAAAACAAAATGCGCAACGATTATTGTACAGAGCCATGGATTTTTATTTCCAGGTTTTGTTTTGGTTTTTTTTAATGCTTTCAAATGAAGTTGGAACTACAGCAGGTTGATGTAGCAAAACCTTTAGATCTTAAACTCCTGCTATACAATTCACTGTAGGAAACATTTTTGTTGAGGCTTTTGTGCTTTGCTCACATTGAAATACAGTGTTTGAACATGTTAATCTGTATTTTATTTTTTTTTTATTTGGGTCATTTACAACCTTAAGGGATTCTTTTAGGTTTAAAACCTGTTCGGATGGAGTTAAGCCACAACACAAGGATTGTTTTTTGTACAAAGTATGATGGTTACACACCATTTGAGATTCATACCCAAACACCTTTTGACATCTGAACAGCAGGAGATAAGAAATTGAACCACAACAGCAGCTCTTCCTACGACATCTTCTGGACCATAAAACGCTTCCCATGCATCTGCACCTTTCTGAATATTAGAGAAAAGCTCAAACTTTTCCAAATTGTATTTGAAACAATGAATGTATTGATGACAGACTTTTTCCAGTGAAGGCTTCAGACTGTGACCTTATATTAGATTTAAATAAATGTTGTAGTGACTCAAGAGGACCGTCTATTAATAGAGACTAAAACCTACTTACATATGAAAATATGAATAAACAAATAGATGAGATGATTATTGTCTGAAACATTTGAGCTTTGGAAGGAGTTTTTCGCTCATGTTTGCGCTCTGCTGCAGGGATCATGTTCAACACCGGCATCGGCCAGCACATTCTGAAGAACCCTCTGGTCGTGAATGGAATCATTGAGAAGGTTCGACATGTTCCAGCGGCACAAATTTAAGAGGTTGGCGATGCTCAGTCCTCCTAATCTGTGAAGTTTTTCCTTTCAGGCGGCTCTGAGGCCGACGGACGTGGTTCTGGAGGTGGGACCTGGTACCGGTAACATGACGGTTAAACTGCTGGAGAAAGCCAAGAAGGTGAGAGCCTCATGGAGAATTTACCGTAGTAAAGAATCTGAAATGTAATTGTTGACTTACAAATGTCAAACGTGCCTTTTAAATTAGAGAAAAACTCCATTCAATGAGCACAAGTTTGTATTGAAGCTGCAATTTCTGTGGTTTTCTTCACAGTATGAGACAGTAAGACAGTATGAGCAGAAGATAAAATGTAAAGTGAAGCTCAGTTTGTGTTTAAAAAGTCAGATCGTGCTCTTTCATCCATTCATATTCCTTATTCCAAGTCAGGGTTGCAGGATATAACCTCATTAAGTTTCCACTCTTCCTATAGATTTTGTGGGAGATCCAAAGTGCATTAAGAGAAAACAATGCAGTCACAGGAAGAATATGTAAAATTCAGAGAAACGTGTGCTGCAGCTCCTCATGAGACAGTTGTTTTAATCTGCACGTTTTTTTTTAAATGATATATTGTGAAAATGCCGTGCAGAAGGTCTGCATGCTGATCAGTCTAAACATTTGTCTGCAGGTGGTGGCGTGTGAGTTGGACGGCAGATTGGTGGCTGAACTTCAGAAAAGAGTCCAGTGCACGTGAGTGAGGAGAGCGGCGCCATGCTGCTGCAGTTAAATGTAACTGAATCAAAGATGCCTATATCACCACACACTCATTTAAATGTATTTTTTGTCATCGACAGACCTCTGCAGACCAAACTTCAGGTTTTGATCGGAGACGTTTTAAAAACGGACCTGCCTTTCTTTGACGTTTGCGTGGCTAATTTACCGTACCAGGTTGAGCGCCTTCTCCTCTTCACGCACTTCAGTGTCGTTCATCACCGTCATCTTACCCTCATGTCATCTTTGTTGTGCAGATTTCCTCTCCATTTGTCTTCAAGCTCCTCCTGCATCGACCTTTCTTCAGGTCAGAAACTGTTTAAATGCTCCATGAGGAACTCTCCTTGTTTATTTTGTGTTTAACAATCTTTTTTTTTTTTCTTTTGCCTTCTCAGATGTGCTGTGCTGATGTTCCAGAGAGAGTTTGCCATGAGACTCGTGGCCACACCGGGAGACAAGTTGTACTGCAGACTGTCCATCAACACACAGCTGCTGGCTCGTGTCGACCACCTCATGAAGGTGCTAAACATCACTGTGCAGCTTTCTCATGGCTGTTGCACAGAAATGTTCATCGTTGACTTGTCCTCCCTCATCAGGTAGGCAAGAATAACTTCCGCCCTCCTCCGAAAGTGGAGTCAAGTGTTGTGAGGATAGAACCGAAGAACCCCCCTCCTCCGGTCAACTTCCAGGTGAGCTCCGAGTCTCCGTGTTCGAGCGTTACAGTTGTAAACAGCAGGTCACCTGATGGTTTGTTCTTCTTGTGCAGGAGTGGGACGGTTTGGTCCGAATAGCCTTTGTAAGGAAAAACAAAACCCTGAGTGCAGCTTTCAAGTGAGTGCCGACCTGCTGCAACACTCAAAGTTCCATTTTGGTTTAATCTGTGAAAAAGAGCACTCAGCAAACCAAGAAACTGTTTGTTTCTGGCCTCCAGGTCGACGGCGGTGGAGCAGCTGCTGGAGAAGAACTACAGAATTCACTGTTCTTTACACAATGTGGTGAGTTAACACAGCTTTGAGAGCTGTGATTTCCTAACCCTGTGAACATCATACTTTTGAAGTAAACACTTTTCTGTTAAACTCTTTGCTCCACCTGCTCAGGACGTCCCGGCCGACTTCAGCATCTCCAAGAAGATTGAGAGCGTGTTGCAGGAATCAGATTTCAGTGAGAAGAGAGCCCGCTCCATGGACATCGACGACTTCATGGTGTAAGTGTCTCTGATCTGAGGAAGTGACTAAGTGACAGAGTTCATGTGTTTTCACTGTGGTCTCTCCTTCATCCTCAGACTACTGCATGCCTTCAACTCTGCTGGAATCCACTTTTCTTAATTCCAAGATGGAGATTAAACAACTTGTTTGGAGCTCTGCTTGGAGGATCTGAATATCGGGGGTCATAAATGGGGAGGTTTTGTGAACAACTCATATTGAGTGTTATTTTATTCTTGTGAAGCAGATGAACTGGGACTGGACGTACAAACACGGCGGCCGTTTAAAGATTATTGTTCTACAAACTCAGCGTGTTGTTATTTGGAAGCATGTTTGATTATCATCTAAACCATTCAGAAGTTTGATAAACCACATCGGGTAACCGCTTCATAATTGCAGTAAAGGAGTTTCAAGTTGACTCAGCTCCATTTTTGTGACTCATTTCTGTTCAAGGACATTAAAACCCCAAAGGTTTTTTGTGTTTCCAATATTATAACTAAACATTCATCTCAGAAGTTATATTGTACATCTGAGATTTAAAATGAAGCAGCGAGCTCGTTGCCGAGTGCGGTAATACCACTTTCTACCAAAAAAGTATGTATGGAGTCACCCATAGACTCTTCTACACAAATGCCTTTGAGGCATCTGAGAGCAATCTTTTATTAACAAGTCAGGTCTGCCACCTACTGGACCAAATTATAATATTGCACCCTTAAAATTCTCTCAAATTTAAAACCATGTGTAACAACCAGGAATCAAAATGGTTAAAGATCAATGAACCAGGGAAACAAGAAATTAAATATTATCATCAACATTGCGGGAAAATCTAATTTTATATATATTAACTATCAGTAAATGAATGTGAAACATCAAAACAAAAACGCTACAAGAAAATGAACTGGCCCCATATCAATTCTGAGAGTTGTGCCAGATAATTCCACTGGTTGAGATCATCTAACTACCCAGGATGCATCCTGCCCTCGTGCATAGCAAGCTGGGATTGGCTTCAGCACATAGAACACCTCCACAGGAGTCTCTGAAATAGTGTTTTTAGAGTTTTCTACCAAATTATAGATACATAAGCTACACAGGACCTTCAGGCGATGTATGGCTGTAGTAAATTAATTTCACCACAAGAGGTCCTCGGTAGACCATTCACAGCTTAATTTCAGTTTGTCAAATCAGGAACATGATCGGTTAAGATTAGAATGGAAATTGCCCGTGATTTGACATAATTGGCATCAGTAGGACATTTATTTCCTATATTTTAGTTTTTCTTTCAATTCACTGTTGGTTTGGCCGAAAACAGTGTGCTGACTTACCAGATACCAGTGAAAGTTGTAACATTAAACCGCGTCGTCTTCACACTGATGATGTGCAACCTCAACATCAACATGGCACAGCAGCTTTTAAAAACCAGATAAACTCAAGTAAGAATTAATAGGAAGAAAGATTTTCCAATTCACTCTCTGAGAAATGATGAAAACAGAAGCTCTTTTGAAGCGTTTCTGCTTCTTTGATCCACTCCATGTTCTCAAATACTAACAAACACGTTTCTGTTCAATCAGTTTAGAAACTTGATTAGTGTTTGAAGTACAGATGTGTTTTTGCTCTGTTTGTGGCGGTAAAATAAGGATATATCCCGTTTAATAAGAAAAGAATCTAGGAAGTAGGGAGGAGGAGACGTGAGAGGGGTGACAGATCACCGACCGACGGCCTGTAAGGTCAGGGAACGGTGGTAAAGAAAATTGATCCGTTGAAATTGACAAAAATACCGAGCCAACAAATCAAACTAACAAAACGTACATTGGTCCGACCTAGTCCATGAAATATGTTTCTTGATTTAGCGCTTAAGTTTGGTTTTTTGCACTTATTTGGTTGTTTTTGCAAAGTGAATATCGATATGCTTGTTCACTTTGACAGCATGCAGTTTCAAAAGTCAACACAGTGAAATTCTTTTTTTTTTTATTATTTCTTCCAGCATTACATCTGGTGGAAACACTGAGCAACAGAACCCAACGAGCTTCACTATGTCATTAGATTTTCCCCTAATTTAATTTTTATAACAAAGTGTTAAATGGGTGGAAAATGTGTTTTACAATAAGTAGGAGTTCATACGTCAGTTGCCACAGCATGATATGGCGCAAACTACATGTAAAAACCCCGCCAGAGACACAGGAAACAGAACAGGAAGAAGCACGATGTGGTTAAAGGCTTCCATTGGACTGGTTAAAAACTCTTGAGAGGGGAGGAGAAAGAGAGAAGAGATCATTTCTAATGAAATATGACTTTACAGCGCTAACGGAGGACCCCCAAAGCATGAAACGAAAGGTGTACATACGTAAGCTATCACAGAGCGCACATGCAGAAATGTCAGTCAGCGTTCAAACCGAACGTTGGATCTGTGAGGGAAAACTTGGAAACGTGTTAAATGAAGATCTCTTCTTAAAAAGGGTCAAAAAACATTTTGTCAAAGGAAGTACAAACCAGTAAAAAAAGAAAAAGACAAATAATTTAAGAACAAGGAACAGAACTAAACATTCTCCACTAAAGCAGTCACCTGAAACAGTCCGCTGTTCTGACTGACCACAGTGAGTGTGGAGCCACTTCCTGGGTGACGGATCCTCACAAACGCAGTTTCGTGAGCCTGTTGGTGACGTCACTCAGTCCTTTTTAATGCTGCTTGCACAGCTGCTCACGACAGACTGCCTTGTGCCAAACTTCTAGTAGTTGTGTTGTGTATGTGCCACTTAAAGCTCTTCAGTCTCTAAAAAGCTCGCGGCTTCTTGGGGCTGATCTGCTTACTGGCTTGCTCCTCCTCCTGCAGCGTCGAGCGGAATGACTTCACTTTATCTGGTGGAGAGAAGAAAAAAAAAACCAGAGAAGTGAAGACATTATGATAATAATCAGAAAGCAATGTAAAAGAAGTCCTCTCCTGAAAGGAAAGACTGGAGGTATGTGTGACTAACTCCTACCCCGCAGTTCAGTGAGGATTTCTATTTTCTGGTCTAAAATCTGCTCCAGCTGCGTGGCGTAAGACTCCACATCGTAGTCCACCTCTTCTGTCATGTCAAGCAAAACCTTCTCGTCCTCCAGCCACCGGAATGATTCCTGCTCGCAAGGCAAAACACACGAGTCTTCTCAGCTCTTTCACTCCTCTAAACCATCAGGACTGTTTCTTTGGTTAATCGGACCTGGAAAACAGCTTTGTGGTCCTCCAGCACCTGCTCCTCCATCTCCACCAACTGCGACACCGCCTCGTGGAAAGTGAAGAGCTGAGGAGACACTTCCTCCTCCTGCCAGACACACATTTACCGACATTAATGAGAAACCCACTGAAGAGACAAGACAGACTCCTTGGTGGTGGGAAGAAGAGAGTGTGTGCTTACATTCTGCTCACAGAGCAGTTTGAGGTCGTCCCTCTGCGGCGAGATACTCAGCCACTCCTCGTCCAGGAGATCCAGCTGGTTGACGGTGTGGATGTTTGGTCGGACACCCTCCATCACCAGGTTGGGGTCCACCGTTAATTCCTTCACCCTGCAGAGGAGACCGGAGCCACATTATAGAGGAGCTGTTTTGTTTTTATTTTGCTCAGAGCTTCTGGATAGCTGTCGGGGCCGGAGCGGTAGGAAGCGTTCGGTGACGTCATGCACGTGGAGAGATGACCATGATCAATCGGGGGGGGTTGTTAACACAGGAGTGTAGGAGGTTAGAGCTCACGGTTAACGAGGCGTTACAGAGCTGATTAGGGAGCCGATTACCGCCGCAGGTGCAGCGCTCATTAAGTAGATCTGCGAGAGGAATTGCCTGCCGCGCGCCGGCTCAAACCACAACTCCCTCTGGGAGCGTTCACATGACTGCTGAAGTCAAATCGCGAACTACTCGGAGCTCTCACTTTCAACTTTCACTAATTCTGCCAAAACGAACGCGACACAGGCAACAAGCACAGAGTCACAGACGATCTAGTCTTCGGGATTCGGTGACAAAAGAAACGCTGGTTGAAAGGTCAAGACAGCACAAGTCAAAGTAGCGATGGAAGAGCATGAAACGTGACGCCATGCAGATGGGAGAATTAAGAGAAGCCTGGTGAAGCGAATGAGAAATGTGTGAGACGCACAATGGGAGCACATGCACAGCGTGGACGAGGAGATTCAAGAGCGCTCGACCTGCTGGGAGAGGTTTCAGCAGAGTCGTCGTACTCAAAGGTATTGGTGGGCGAGTGATCGGGGCGACTCCCCTGACCGCCCTGAGAGAAGGGGATGTCTGACGGACTAATCCCAAACTCCTTCACTCTGCGCAGCCGCACAGAGCAGCGGAGCAGGAAGACGAGGAGGAAGGAAAGAAAGCAGAGGAGGGAAAAAAAAGGAGTGAGAAGAGACACAAGAGTCAGAAGGGAGCAGAAGAAAATTCGGTCACACGAGAAGTCTGACTCATTTCAGTGTATCAAAGAGTTTTAGACGGAAAGTCTTTTCTCTGCAGGAGGTCAACATGTTCCCACCTGTTGGCATAGCGTAGTGTGTTCAGTGTATTCTCACAGGACGTCATGCCAGGAGAGATTGTTGCAATCTGTTTGGAGAAAAGTGAAAACCATTCAAAGAATTTGTTACTCTTTAGAAAAGAGTAACGACGATGTCAGAGATTATTAACTTTTACTAACCATGCATGTGCGTGAATTTTCCCCAATGAAAGAATCTCTGAGGACCTGGGTGAGCTTACTGGCCCTGAATGGAGTGTGAGGCTGGTTACGGCCGAGAGCTCTGATGCACTCCTGAAACAAGATGTAAAATATATTTAAAAGAACAAAAAGCACCATCAAGAAATACCAAATTATTGAAAGAGAGCAACCTTCAGGGCCAAAAGACTTTTGTTGATTTCGGCTCCCTCCAGGCGAGTCTGGCGGTCGGCACTGGAAGTGTCTGCTCCCCTCTCATTCCCCGCCAAGTCGATGAGAGAGAACTTGCCGTGCATCTTTCCCTTCCTCCGAAGAATGATCTGGAACACAGCGTGGCTGCGAGAGGAATGCGCGTTGGCCGACGTCTGCCCTGACGTTCTACCAGTGAGCAGAGAGGCAGAGAGAGAGACATCGAGCGTGAACAAGGGAAGAAGTGTGCAAGTAACGTATATGAAGGAGAGAAAAGGGTTTCGGAACTGTAGCGGTCAGCCTACCTGCAGCTGTTGCCCACTTCAATGAGTTTCAGGACGTCTTCTGTGCATTTAACTTCTTTTTCCTGAAGCCCGACGACCTGAACTTGCTGCTTTCCGTCCTCCAGCACCCGCAGCTTCGCTTTACGATTCAGCAGGTCAAACACCTGTCAATCAATAGACGATATAATCACAGGTCTGCCTCTGATTTACAGGAAGAAGAAAATTGATGGGAAATGCAGAATCACTTGCCTTTCCACTGTAGATCTCGAAAAAGGTGGCATACACTTGTAGGTCTAATTTTTTGTAGTTGGGTTTCTTCAACATGAGAAAAACATCCCGAGCTGAAACGAAAGAGATGGAACAAATTCTTCCACTGCAAAGCTTCTCCAATGAAACCATAATATGTCTACCAGTCCAACAACACACATTGAAGGTCATATTGAAGAAAAACCAAAGATATTTACCAGCTAATGCATAAATTCCTTTTGAGCAGTCTTGATTCTTTCCAGAAAAATCTCCACCCATAGTCTGTAATCCAAGACACGGTAGAGAGGATGTCAACATGTGACAATCAAAGGAAATACAACAGCCTAAAATGCAAAGGGGTCCATTTCGTAGAACTCACGTGTGTTTTTCCACTTCCTGTCTGCCCGTAAGCAAAGCAGGTCGCCATGCCTCTCTCAAAAATGGTCTCCACCAGAGGTCGAGCAGTGAACCTGGAGGACCGACACCACGGTCAGTATTAGTGTGTTAACGCAGATAAATCAGATTTTAATTTCTTTTAACTCAATTAAACTATCTGCAGCGACTTGTGTCATCTGTTACTACCACCTGCTGAAATATAAAGACATCACTTCCAGTGCGAAAAAGAAACCCACCACTCTTGTCGAGACTGCTAAAGGCCGGCACACACTACAGGAGAAAAACATCGCTCTGAACACGCCGTCCCCACTCAGAGTTCTCCGAGTGGGCGGGGCAATATGCGCACCAATCAAGTTATTCTACAAATAGGCAGATCATTTTCAAAGACATCTGATTGGTCAGACGTCACTGTCATTCTCTGCTATGGAGTTAAACATCAGAGTACCGGAGTGATTTATCTCTGTAAGAAGTGAATCTGCTCCGCAGTACAGAAATCCCAGAGTTAATCCCGAAGTTACCTCGATAAAAGAAAATCCTGAGTGGTAATATCGGCCCGAGGTTGATTTGTGGCAACATGTTTGTTTACAGCTACATGCCGTGTTTTACACTGAAGTCACGTTTGACTCAACGAGATTTGGAATATTGAGCGTGAAGAGCATAGACTTAGATATATAGTTTTATAGAAGTATATGGTGCAGAGCCTGATACTCTGCTGAAGGATCGGTTAGTTTGTGGTGAGCTCCGGAGTTCACAACCCACACTATCAGATCAGAAGGGTGCGATCTGTCTTTTGTTGGTGGTTTCACTCTGAAACGTTCTACATGGTGAAGCGTTTCGGGGCTCGCGCATCAGCCATGCTACACACGATTAAAATATGACTGATACACTCATTAGCAGCGAGCTGGTGGCAAACGGCGAGCGAAAATCTATACACATAAAAGCATCTTCTACACACTGGCTCAAAGCCTTAGCACACTGCAGACTGGCTCTTACTGACTTGTAAACCATTTCGTTGGCGGTGCTGTCGTCGAAGGCGTAGTCGAAGCGAAAAGTCTGGTTCTCCAGGTAGCGGGTCAGATCCACTTTCTGCTTGGGTTCATGAACCATCACTACGTTCTTGCTGGGGATGGTGATCACATCCAAATCCTTCATGGACAACTCTGGGAGAAAAAGTTGAATAACATTAAATCTGCACACGACACTGCATGTCGTCGTTACCGATGAAGGAGCTCACCTTTTTTGTTGAGTGGACGTTTTCTCACACAAACGCATATTCTGTGCTCTTCAATCTAAAGGGTGCAGCAACAAGGACATTTCATTACATTCCTCCTGAGGAGAAACACTTTAGTGTTTGAGGAGAAGAATACATTTTATTCTCCACTCACCAGATCTGCTGTGGTCAGGGGCCGGTAGTCTAGACTGGCTCGGAAATCTCGGATCATGTACATGATTTCATAGTTAGGGATGGTGGTGTCTACCTCCTGAAGAATTACAAAGGGAGACAATGTATTATTCACCAATACGAAACATCTACTCTGAGATGAGGAAGTCGATGCATTAAAAAATTAATTTGGTCAAAAATCAAACTAAAAGACTTTGGTACCTGAGCTCTCTTCACTCGGAGCTCCTGCTGCTGAAACCGGCGTCTTTCTCGTTTCTCCTGTAGTTTCTCCACCTCTAACACGCAGTTTGACTTCCTCCTCGCTGACAAAGAGGAAAAAAAAAAACCCAATAACGCTGGTATCTCTCACAGCATATACTAGCAGCCTCTTTAGTAAAAAGGCTCTTTTCTCCTCTCGTCTGTTTCTCCAGCCTGTTTTCTTCTCCCGCCTTCGTTTCTTCCTTCAGCTTCCAGACTGTCTTCAAACAGAAGGGAAACCCTGGGCGACTTCCAACAAAGCACCACAGTGATGAAGCAACCACAGACCAGGATGTATCGGCTGGCGCAGGCGGCTTTCACTACAAAGCCAACAAAAGGCTTTTACAATCTTCAAAATTGCACCTCATTATTCATCGTTCCCATTCATTTTTTCCAACTGCTACTGACCACTGACTACCAAATGACTTCCTTTACAATGTGGAACTATCATATCATGTATATGTCATATCAGTCATATTTTTAGGAAGCAGGAAGTGTCTCAATAAACCGAGGGCTATTAGCAAGATCCCAGCACACCACGCTCATCGATTAGTATTGTTTCAGATAAATCCCAAACCATTAGTAGCCATAATAAGAGAACACAGGTTAGCCGATGTGTGAGTAAAAAGCTACATATGATTCCTTGCAACTTTCCAAAAACCCAGTGTTATCTGATTAGCTGCTGGAACTCCTAATTCCCAAAGCAAAGTCTGGCTGAAGCAGAGTAAAGCAGCCCTGTCTTCCTGCTGGCCCCAGTTCCTGAGAACCCAAACTGATGGAGCAGAGAGGGGTGGGGGATTATTAATCTGCTCTAATCTGTGAGGAGAAGATGAGCTGGGTCAACATCAGAACAAGGAAGCACAGGAAGAGCACAGCACTGCTGCTACCGAGGCAGGGAGATGACGGGGAACAAATCACTTCCATCTCTTTCCTATGAGATGAGATTAATAAAAGATCACGGTAACGGTTTATGATCAGTAGAGCGACACACGGTACAAACCGGCTTCGCCATGAGCGTACGTGTGTGTGACTCAGCAGAAAATCGAGAAAAACGCCAGCAGAGCCACAAATGCTTTGATAACATAATACCCAGAAAGCCTGTCTGCTGGAGGGATAGCGTTTGTGCTGCTTAATCTCCACACCGCCACTCTGATTAGAAACTGACCAACAAATTGGGAGCATTATCTTTTCTGAAAATAATTCCTGTGGATTCTATTGGGGAATCTAACAGAATCACCAGAAAGCAGCGAGGGCAGGGGGTAACATGCAGGTGATACATACAAAGTCCTGACTCCTTTCTGGAAATGGGGTGATGTGAGGACTCTGTGATGAAGGGAATCAACAAAAATATACCACATTAAAGAGTAAATAAGATTTATTTGGAATTATTGGAGGACCTATCTTATTACAAGGGTGTCACCCTTTCATCATTAGACTATAATAGATAAAATCCTTTGTTAGCTGTTGCACTTGCTGAAGGATTTCTTTATTGTGATTTCCTGAACAAATATTCCTTTTAAAGAAATAATGAAAAAAAGTCACAAAATAACAAGTTGGATTAAAGATCAAACTAAGTGGATACAAAAGCCCAGCGATGATTTGATGGGCGTTACCATTCTGCTGTTGCTGCTGCATCTGAGCCTGAGTGAGCTGTGCGGGCTGCTGGGACGGAGGAGGCGGAGCAGGTTCTGGTTGCTGCAGAGGTCTCGCCCGGGTTGGAATTGCTGAGAAAAATAAGAGTTGGAAAAAGCACAAATATCAAAGGCAGTATTCACACTTTTAGGGACAAACATATACACTAAATCAGATTGTGTCAATAGTATTTATACTAAACTAACATCTTGTTAAATACAGTAATGGCTGTGTGAAGTGTACACCGTCCTCTTGCTACTGGCGCCAACAGCAATATCAGAGTAGTTTGAACATGTTATCAACATAGTTTAACTAAGTATGATTCGTAGTCAAGATATTTACTTTGTTGCTCTTCTCAGATCCAACTCAATATGATTTGAAACCCCCCCCCCCCCCAAAACAACTCCAAAATTCCCACATCAGAAAATTTATATATTTCAACCAACATGTTTTATTCTTCCACTAGCTATCAAAGTTTAATAAGTTAAATTTGGCGAATTCCTCAGCGATCCCACGGCACTGTATGAAACAAACCTCTGTTGTCCCTGGATGGAGCGTCATTCTTCACAGGGGCTATTGTCCGTCGGTTCTACAAGAAATAAAATGCTCCGTTTAAAATACAGTTTGCTTGTGAGAGTTTTAGATCATGGCGGCACCTGAGAATGAAAAATATTCAGCTGCCACTTGCATCCTATGACTTCTCTGTATACGGACATAAAGACAAATTTCTTTGCCACATTATGAGACTAAACTAACACCCGACATTGTTAATTCAATCAATGGAATAGATTATACATATTTCCAGTTTTATTTCTATCAGAGCATCGTCATTTTGTAAACTAAGAACAAGCATTTTATATCTACATAGGGAGTAGGTCCTCTTCCTTAGAGACCTCCATGATGGACGGTCATGTTTCTACAATAGACAAGAAAAGACAAACCAAACAGTGGTTTAAGACAAGGCCTGTTTCAAACAGATTTTCTGAGTTTTAGGATTTGATCACACATTTAGAAGAATACACTTCACTGCATTTGATTTATGGAAACTCCTGTACAGATTACAGCACTAATACACATATTTATGTTAAAGGTCTCACAATGATTTGATGTATACAAGGTTAAAGTTGAGCACCATATTAGAAGCTTCAGGCAACCACAAGTACTGAAGACACTATCAAACAGGTGATCACTCCTACAATTGTGCCGTGCTCTTTATGTGTACTGTTTATAACTAGACAGTCAGGTAAACACTTTCCCAACATCAAGACTGAAGATGTAGTACACTTCTCCACGGGTTTATTGACGTTTCAAGAAAAGGTGAAACTAAAACATACATAAAATTAAATTAACAAGCACGAGAATCACTTTTTTCAGTAACACAAAATTAAACTTCATAATCAACCATTTTTCCCAAACAAATAATTTGCAGCAAATGCAATTATTCATTAAATAAACATATACACACCCACCGTGCTACATCAGACAAAATATGTTTGCAGATGCAACTGGATTAACTGAGGTGAATCCCATCAACTATCCTGACTGCCATGCTCTTGAACACTTTCAGGTCACATGACACAGGACCTGTTAGCGACTTCCAATTCTTAAAGTGAGCACAACACAATTCGAAACAACTTGAAATCCAAAAGAAAGCAGAATGTTTAACATAAAAACATATTATATGTATCTGTGGTTTCAGACGTGTGTGTTCAGATGTGAGCTTTAGTTTGATTCAGCAAGCCCTCGACAAAACAAGACGAGTGTCAAACTCCATCACAAACAACATAACAGACAGGTAAGAACTGCAGATTACGACGGAGTGCATTGAACACCCTCCCAAGTCAATTTTTTTCCAAAATATTTCTCCCTGCTTTGTGAAGACTCTGCAAATTCACTGCTTATGTCTATTTTATCAGAATCGACAAAAAAAGTTATTTTTATATGTCAAGATAGATCAATATATATTGGTTATCGGCCATGCCAGCAATGTGAATAAGAGTTATTGGTATCGGCCAAACTTTTCATATCTGTGAATCCTACAAATAATCCCAGACTTTATCTACCGTGCTCTACACACAGTGTGCTTAACAGTACTAATTAGTAGGTTGCCAAGCAGGATCCATGTTCTATATTAAGGAAGCTGAGCTGCACGGTAGCGACCAGAGAAAACGAGAGTGTGAGAGGGAGAGTTTTAATACAGTGCTGCAATACAGGGAACGTGATCCGAGTTAATTTCTTCCCTTGAAGTCATCCAAGCTGCGCTTTAGATTTTAGATTTCAATAGTTATGGTGATGTAACGGTACTCACCTTTGCAATTTTGTTGACTTTCACACTTGTAGTTGTGGGGGGAGGAGGCGGAGTCTCTGGACTAGGGTCCAATTTCTCATCTGGATTAAGTGCAAATATGCTCTCCAAGTCAATCTGTTCAAACACAGATCATTGTTCAATGGATAAATATACAAGCTAAGCAAAAACAAGTGATCCATGAAGAAATTTGTTTTTAGTGTTTTGGAGCTCATAAACATAGGTGGACGGAGAGGTGGGGGACTAAGGGGACAAGTTGGCGAGTTACATAATCACAGCAGCTACAGAAAGTCTCCAGATGCATTATTCACTGCCATGAATAATTAAAAAAAACATGCTGCTGGTAGTGGTGACGCTGCTTTAAGAGGTATAATAAATGGCGCTTTACCTCTTTCCCTTTTGTGTCTCCATTTTCTATCCATTCCACAGTGACGCTTTCGTTGTCCGCGTTCAATGAGGTCACCATCGCCTGATGAATACGTCCTGTAAAAGCGCCACAGACAGAAAAAAACAAACAAAAAAAAAAAACACCATCAGATTGGCAAGCTATGATTGAAAAATTAAGGCGTCGGTCCTGGGTCCTATACTCTTCCCCAGATGTTGAGTTTCATAGCAGAACCAATTAACCAAAGTGTTTTATTTGTATTAATGATGGAGACTCTACTGCACACTGCATACAAAGAGCCTAATGACCACCTGCCAACTCATCGGATGTGTGAGACGCCCAGTTCAAACACAGCCGCTCTTTCTTAGAGAGAATACAAGAACAATTAGACATCTCAGCCACATACTGTGGAACATATTGCACTATTCTTTGATATTACTGTACATTTCCATTTGTGTTCTTTTCCACTGTGAAAGGAGCAGCTCTCCGATGTCGTTATAAATAGTTTAACGATGACAAAGGCTATTCTATTCTATTCTATAGTTGTGCATCACAATCGACTGGTAACATGTATAACGAGAATAACAACATGGAGGCGGCGCCCTTGTGACACTCCAAAATAGCTGCGATGTTTCCTCGCTTCTTGATGTCCCGGGTTGACAAAAGAAATCCTTCGTTGATATATGATCCAAACCACTTCAACAAAGAAGACCAACCACTTTACAAAACTATTGATAAGGATGTTCCGGTCCACTGGATTAAATGCTGAACTCATTCGTAATGAAGGCTGTTTCATGTACCACATCAGCAGAGGAAGTAGAAGACGTGTACACAGTGACGAATCCTGCAGAGTTTATTTAATATGATGCAACTGAATTTTCTCATTGTTTCATCACAGGGTGTGTGGTCATCTTTGTTTATACTTCCAGCAGTATTACTGACACTTATTTTTTAAAATGCTCCAGGAAATGAAAACTACATTTTCATACTCTGTTCCAGTTTTTTCCCTGTGGATGCCAGTACAGGATGTGACATCCCAGCATAGAGACAACATGTTTCAGGATCCATTATTTAGAGACATACATGCGTTCAGCTTTCCTCAACTGCAGGACATTATTTGACCTACTATACAACTGTTTTACATCGGCAGAAGGAAGAAAAAGCACAAGTGTTGTCTCTAAACAGAGTTGAGACAAGAGATTCTGTGCAGTCAGAAGCTCAAGAGGCTTCGAAGGGTAAACATACAACCTAGAGAAATTATTCCTCAGTAAATCTGTTACAGTTTTGCGAGCTTCAAGCTTAACACGTAATCAAAATCCATAAGTACCTTGAGATGACTGTTTTATATTTGGAGATATAGAAATAAAACTGAAACGAATAAACGGATGCGCTTTAGTTAAAAATGCCAGACAAAAGTTAAATCTACAGTTGCATCATGCAGAACATGGGGTGGCAGCGAAATTAATGCATCATTGAAAGATATTCATCTAACAAGTAATGGACTTTCTAGTTGATTCTACAAGTCTAATAAAGAGGAAGTGCATCGATTTCCTTGAGGATGTCTCCTTATTTGCTGGTGGCCTCTCTCCTATAGGTCACAGTGAAAACTTGAAACAATTCCAACTCCCCAATCTGCTAGCTGAGAACAACTTCCTTCAAACCACTTGCATGATTAACTTTGAATATATCACAAGTTGCACCAATGAGGAGTTTTAACGTGGATGAGAGATATTCTCATTCAGCAATTCAAGGATTGTATTTGAAGTTGAATATATACAATACAAGCGGTCATCTGTAATAGTGTAGCTCTTATCTCAACAATTAAGATGAAAATAGATGAAACCTGGTCGTAGCTCTAGTAATGATGATGAAGTGGTTCTGAATACTTGCTTTGTGAATATGCCAAACTGCACCACTGAGAAGAGGGCAGGTCATTTACATGACTGCTCCAACAGCTGTGAGGCGACATAGACGTCCTCCTTCTGCCCTTCCACATGAAACACAATAGTCTGACTCCAAGGGTTTCGTGTCTTTCAGCTTTTTTCCCAATCGGTTGACAACAGTGTAAAAAAAAATTACTGTCCTGTTGACTGTCAACAGAAAGGTCCGAACCTAACCTTTGCCAGTCTTCACTCACTGTTTGTACCGTCTCCTTTGCGATTCTGCTACTCTATCTCAAATGGACTCTGTGTGTGGGTCGGAAGCTGACATTGATTAAGACAAATAGCAAACTCTTGATCTCAGTGGAGATGACAAAAGAGATGTTTATTCAGCTGGCACAAAATGCCTCACATTCTTATCGTATGTTCACGGCATGTCATCTTATCTCGATGGACATAATAACCACTTTTAGGGATATCTATGCCCAAACAAACTGGCATCATCAAAATATATGACCCATAAAGTAAAACATCTCAATTAAAGGTTATTTTAATATGGTTTTACTGATTACAAGAAGGGTATTAGAGGTTTCTGAGAAAAGATCAATGCACATCCATTCAAATTACTCTTTCTTCTACTATTTATGCAGCCTCAAAAAGACAATACACACAACAAATATCATGGGGTGCCTGTTTAATCAACTGAACAAGACAAACAATGTTTGATCTTTGTAATGAATGTTTAAGTGCAGATGAGATGCACAAGTAGTGTCACAACAATAAAGAGGATATAAATAAGGTAAGTGTACAAAAGGAGCAAAAATATGGAGAGAAAATGTTTGCTAATTAATATAAAAAGCAAATAGGTTTCTGACTTGGTTTGTTATCCAAATGTGTTTTTTGGAGCTTTGACATTTCAGATGGAGGATGCGTCCATACCACAACTACTAACCTTTAGCTATTTGCTGATACAAGTACACATGCAAGTACTTAATAAATGCCATTAAAACTCATTCATTAACCATACACAAATGATACGCAGAAGCTAGTGATGCTGCAAACTACCTCTGCGTCAACACTGCAAGCACGTCCAACAGCCTCAGAGGCTTTAGTATTCTACTGCATCTATAGTATAGATAGGGCAATGTGAAGAGGCCATATACATACTGCCGTATGTGTGCTGTGACTTGTAGAATGAGGGACTGAGCTTGCTGTTAATGAGTTTCAGTCAGAATTTTATCTGGTGTGGCAGGCAGCATCACGGTGTGTGAGCCCCAAAACGCTTTAGCATGTAGCGACATGACGCAGCCGTCTAACTCTGCTGGTCCAGATGTCACTGGTGATTACTGGTGTTGTAAGAAACAAAAACATTTTTTTTATCATCTTAATGTTCTGGCCAGTCACTTACTTTTGCTTTTGTCATTCTCATTAATATTAAAGAATCTCCATATCGCTGACATCACTAGTGCTCTCTTGCATACTTGAACGAATGACATCACATAATACTTGCCAGGTTGTATCGATCTTTCACGAGTACTATGTGCAGTATCAGACCCAATACTGGTATTGATGCATCCCTAGAGGACACATTTGTTTTCAATCAGACATACTGGCTGCTTGTGACTTAGTATAGGCAACTTTGATTAAAATGCATCTTGGGCATGGAATCACAGGTAGGTGATCTCGTCACAGACGTGATCCTACCCACAGGTTGGCCAGAGGAAACAGCTCACATGACCACATTATTTTTGTGTCTGTGTGAATACGTCCTAATCCACTCTGAAGGCCTGCCCACTCCACTAACATCCTCTGTGGAAGAAGAAGTACTCACTGCACTTATCTGCCTAATAGTGGTGTCATATTAAAGTAATACAAGCAGTTTGTACTGACTTCAAATTTCCAGGTTGTTGACTCTGTTGAACATCCAATCACGTGAGCAAAATTAAATGTTTGTGTTCACCTCAAGTGAAAACGCAACCATACAAACACACAAAATACAACTAAATGGCTGGAGACTCACCAGGATGTCATGCAGCATCCACAGTGTCCCACTTTTACACTAAAACCTTGCTCAGTGAATATGCCGACACCTCCCAGTAGAGCTGGAGGAGCTTAAAAGGGGGTGCTTCAAGCTGTGCTAAGCCCGTGAAACAAACAAAGCCTTCAGAGCATCAGTTTCAATATAAAACCAAACCACACATTCATGAATGTGTGTCAGCATGTCACAGATGGAGAAATACTACACAGCGTAAAAAGACCAGGCCAGTAGGTCGTCAAAGCCTCTGTAGTACACTGCTGGGAAGGACACAGCGATATTTCTTTCTTTGTTAAAAACCTGAAGTCCACTTCCGACAAACAGAAAATCTCGTAACCACTGAAAATTCATATGAAATCTGAAGAACGGACCCATAGCTGCTGATAACCTATGAAACAGCATGAAATATGAAATCAATTAGATTAACTAGGTTAAATTTGACTCACAAAAGCAATGACCATGAAATAAAAAAATTAAAAAAACACATCACAGCATCAGTCGTGGTAAAATTGAGGGAGATGGCTGCAACAGATGGGGTGGGGACTAATAGCCTGAATCTGGCTTGAATCTGAACCAGCCCTGCTGCCAACCCCCAGAGAGAGAGAGGGCAATCCCTGCTCTGGATACAACATGCAGAAAACTGACAGACACAACTGCTTCCCTATGTTGTGCAATTACTTAGTTCACATTTCACCTCTTATCTCATCATATATACAACATGACTAAACGTCTTAGAGATTTGTCCGCAATAATCAGAACAATTGTTAACACACACCCTGGGCGATAACTTTCAACAGCGTGCTTTCAGGTGCTTTATTGAAGCGATGATTACAAAACATGATCACTGGGTGGATCCCAATCCTGGAGCGGCCAGTAGCAATGACACAAAATTCTCAGTCATCTGTGGTTGCTAGGCCCTGGAGCAAAGCTCAACAGCCACAGAGTACAGGCAGAATAAAGCTGACATTCACACAGAGGGGAGTCATACAGGCAGCAGGCTCTTCGCTTCTCGCTCTACTCCTCTGTTAACCTTCAAAAACAAACTGAAGCTCAAGAGGGAGCATTGTAATCCCATTTTCTTCTTGAGCTGATATAGCTACATTATGTAGTACCTCTATAATAGGCACAGTGCAGGGTTTGGCCTGACACCTGTTCATTTTCATGAATGTTTTATCTTGGCATGAGGTTAAGGGATTTCCCGAACACAGGAGGTGACCTCATCCAATCAGGTCATTGAAACAATATGATCATTCATTAAAAACCCACAGGTGTAGATTAATCACATAGTGACGGGAGAACAACATAGTGTGCATAGCAAAGACCTATCCCAACCAACCACATTAAATAACCACAAACTAAAGTAATACTGTGGAAACAAATTAAGATATTGCACTTTCCAAAGTACAAATGTTTTGGATATTACTACATCTAATTTAAGTTAAATCAAAGCGCTATAGTGAAGCCATAGAAAGAGTGAACCATGTACCTGTGCCATTAGCAGTTCTGTAAAAGTAGAGGCTATGAAAGACAAGCTTGGGTGTGGTCTTTCCTTCAATTCTGCAAACTGGTACAAACAAATCTCTGAATAAGGCATCCATACATTTTTTTCAGTTCCAATCTTTAGTTGTGCAAAACTGTAATGTGATCAAGAAAACATCAAAAATCCATCATGATCAATAAAAGAGGCAACAGAGGTTCAATTACTTGATTGTTTATCAAACCATGAAAAAAAAATGTAAACACTCATCCCCTGTAATTTTGTGGAAATACTTTTTCCATTTACCTCAGTAGTTTTGAATTATATCATCAGATGTATGTCTTGTGTACATCGGGGTGTACATAAACAGACATTCATCATATCAGTTGTGGAGCAAAAATGTGCCTTAAACCTCAAGTGAAACACTGATTTGAAATTTATTGTGACTGTTCATTCTAGACCAACCTTATTTGTTATAACAATTCGAACCATATGATCTAGCCTTACATGAGCCCTTAATAACACAAATGATAGCTACTTCAAGTCTATCTTGTATTAGTGATGGAAAAGTATAGTTTTGGTCATTTTGAGAGGTAATGTTTATTTAGAAATGTTTGTTGTATATCACATACACATTTTTGTAACCATTCTCAAGTCAGGAGGGCTAATATCAATGCTCTTGATATTCAGATGGTCTTAAAAAATGTATGAATCACTGTCTGAAGTAAGGAAGGCATACTATTATCATATCGTCGAGATTTAACCTACTTCTTGGGGAAGTTGAATCATGGAACTTTACAATCGGCCATTTATATTAAAACATGGCTTGTTTGACTTCCCACGGTACATTATTATAACACGAAATAGATCACATGAAGGGAGTGCTTCAGGTTTACCCTGTAGGCTACACGTTTGCTATCGCTATCGCTTTGAGTTTTCACAATATAAGTTAGCATGAAGCTAACGTGCTGGTACCGCCGTCTTACCAACCGAATTTAGTTAGCTCGGTTAGCATTGTAGCATGCCCGGCTAATCTTAAAATGGAAATCAATTACGCTATAAATCTTTTGCATGATGCAACTCGAATGAAGCCGATGTACTCTATTATTCTCAAACCACGGATATTTGTTGTAACATAACGGTATAGACCAACAGCTATGTTTTGAATAGACAGAGCTAACAATGGTGGGCGCCCATTCAGAGGCTGCTAGGCCGTGTTGGAACTCTCCGCCCTGAAAGCTAAACGCTAACGTGACGCTCCGGGGCCGCCTGGAACAACGGTAGCTACACTCAACAGCAGCCGCAGCAACAAAGATCCACAAACAACTTGCCCGGAGCGAAGACAGACAAGAGAGACAGGGCGAAACTCACCATCGCTGCGCTTTATCTCCACATAAGTACCGACGACAATCTTCGCAAAACACGTCGCCATCCTTCATCACTTGAAACGTGACCGGCTCCCGGAGTGAGGAGTTTTGGTGACAGTCGGTAGCGCGAGCGCAGCCTCTCCGTGTAGTCTTCGGTCCGGAGGAAGATGCAGCAGCCAGGCGCACAACGAAGGAGCGTGACGTCAACACGCGGCTTCCTGTCTTCTTCTTCTTGCTTAATGGCGGATGGCCCTTTACGTTATGGTGCACTACCGCCTCCTACTATGCTGGAGTGCGGGCCAGAGTATCTATCCCTTTTATATATTTTATGTAAATTCTACCAAATAATCCAATCTCTTTCCAAAAAAAATCAAGAAAGCCTTAATTTCACCCTCTACTTAATTTAAAACACTGCTTAACTGGAAAGACTCAATCCCCCACCTTCCTAATCTTTGTTTCAACTTTGCACTATTATGATTATGCTTATTACACTGGAAGATAGCATGCTCTACAGTTTCCATATGTAACTCTCTCTCACATATACCTGGTGGATGCTTCCCTGTTAAACAAAAGTACTATCAAGCCCAGAATGTCCCAACCTTAGCTTTGCAGTAATAATTACGTGTTCCTGCCTTCTTTTGTTCCTGTTAAAATTGTCTCCCACTGCTCTCTTGATTATAAAAATTAATAATGGCTACAGCCCATGCATTCATCCAAACCTCAAGCACAATAAATTCCTCCTCTTTCCCCTTCTTAACTACTCTGAAAGATGTATTTTCCCTATTAAAACGTACACACCCACCCCCACTACCTTCCACTCTATCACATCGAATTGCAGTAATATTAACAATTATAAAGTCTAACTGGGTTTTAAGCCATGTCTCTTGCACGCAAATAACAACTGGAGCCTCTGGTAGCTTTGCAGTAAAACTTTTCAATTCTTGTCCATTAGCGACTAAACTTCTTGCGTTTCATTGTAGGATCCAAACTATAACTGGTTAGTTTTCTACCCCACCGAGTCTCGATCAGCCTGATCATCAAGTTCATCTCTAATTTAAGAATAAGAATAGTGACTGAAATTTCAGAAGCTAATGGGGATCTTAATAAAATATAATGAAACATAATCAATACATTCATAATCTATTGTCAGAATTTCAAGAATTCCGATTTTTGTCACAGATGTATGTAACTGCTTTTGTCAATAAAACA